>JARVGP010000225.1:0-61939 GCA_029876185.1 Mansonella ozzardi | reverse complement strand
CACATACACACATACACATACACACATACACATACACACATACACATACATACATCCACATACAAATATATGCATCTACATACACACAAACAAATACATTACATAAACATATACATACGCACATATGCATATTAATTCTTAATGGATCAAAAAGTGTAAAACTAACTTATTTCCATTTAAATTTCTTTTTGAAGTTTAATAATTATGGTATGAAGAGTGAAACCACTGCGATATATCAATTACGTATAACTGAGCCGAAATGAATTGAAATATTAGAATTCACAGTTATCGGAACTAAATATGGTAAAAGATTGGAACAAATTTCCGTCCGCATTCAAATATTGAGATACAATTTTCAACATATTTCCATTGCTTTTGAGATCTTCGGTATTTTCATTTGCCGAGGGATTTTCAATCAATAGATATGCAGAGTGTTTCAATCTAATACATCGAGCCAAAAGAATGATAATCATCTTTTGCCTTTCAATAGTTAGCGTATGATATACCTTTGTTTTGTTTGAGAAGTTTTAGAGCAACCCTGCTAATCAAAATATGTTTGTGCAAATATTTAATTATCTAACATGGCAATTAACAATCAGCAAACTTTTAATTGTTACAGAAGCACCGATCAGTCACTCACGATATTCTATATATCCAACTTTATATAACTCAAATCAAACTATGCAAGTCTCATATCGTCTTTGCATTTTTCTTTTACTTAAATTTCATGAAAAGAAAACAAGATACCTGTGCCACAATCATTTTTAATGTCTATCTACAATGTTTTCAGTTTCTGCAAACTCGCTGTTAAAAATAACATTTAAAAGGTGGACATGACGATCATTGCAAATTATAAAAATAATCCATAGAAACAATAGATGTCATAAATTGAAGACAAATTTCTTTTAAGAGTTATTTGTTGATTCGCTTTGCGACGCATGAACATTTAATTTATTCCGACAATTCAAATGGTTTCATTAGTCTACAGCTTTAGACTATTTTTGCAATTGTGCAGAAATCTCATAAAGTTTTGCAGCATCAATATAAAATGACTATGTAACAATAATAATTACAGGTAATAATGAACACCGGAAGGATCGGAAAACCAACAAATCTCGTTGAATTAGAAATCTTCACATATATTGCAAAGTTCGGAATGCAGTTAATTTGAAAGCAAGTTAAGGCTAGAAATCACAATACTCAATCTCTACTGTCCGTCTGAAACATATCTGAAGAAATTTGTGAGGAAAAAATATGAATATACAACAAAACTCAACTTCTCCAATTAATTATAGTTTCTCTCATTTTCATATTACTCTGTGTTGTCCTAGCAAAAAATGAAATCATTTTTTAAGTCGTTTTTTTTTTTTCCTATCCCATCCATCCATCGGCATCTGAAAAGTAACATGCAAACGATCCAGTATTTCTATAAGTATCTTCTTTGGAATCTGTGATACAGTCGAATCAGCATGCGACAAATGTTCCGCAAACTCTTCCTGCAAAACAATGCATTATTCATATCTCATGTTTTCGCTATGGGTAGTACAATTGACAAATTTCTAGTCATCCACAAAACTTTTCTTAAAACTCATGAACAATCAATCGATTAAAAGACAACACAATCAAATGAGCTTACAAAAGGGATCACGTTTAGGCCAAGTAAATGGTTATGCAAATTGGAATTTTCTTCTCTGCGAAGCCAGTTAAGTAAAACGCTCTGCATACCTTCCAAATCCTGCAAGCAAATTACAATTCGTAAAATGTAAATGAACTATTATTCAATCGTTATCGTTTGTAAAATTCTTGCTCACAAAAATTGAAAATTATTTCATTTAATTCTTTATGCCTTCTATTTAACAGATAAATCATTTCAATAAAAAAAATATCCAGGAATATAAATTAATTGATTCGTACTTTCGGAAGAACTGCAGGTTGTTCTTCATTAATATAAGATTCTTCCATGATGTCATTTTCATTCAGACTAACATTCAACGTCTTGTCTGAATCGCAGTTTTCGTCACTGCAAGACTTTAAACTCTCGCTTGTCTTCAATTGATCATCGCGATTTAATAATTTTCTGCTTTTTTTTGACAATGGTGTGCTCTCCAGAACTGAAAATATTATCAATTGAATAGCAAACAGCACTATAAAATGATTAACTGTTCATCCTCTGACCAAGCAATAATGCCCTTCTGAGCCTTGAAATGAAAATTAAAAAGAAATCCAAATGTACAATATTAATTACATTAAACACCGAGTCACCAACTATGATTTAATGAATGTGAAGAGACCTGGATGTGTCTCCAGATAAATTTTTTTAAGGAGTGCGATGGCTCGTTTCTTACCCATCGGTCTTACACCAAATTTTGCTAATTCTACCTGCAAAAAGATAAAAAAGATATTTTTGGATGAAGCTTAAAACTTGGGTTACGCTTGCAAAAAAAGATATTTTTGGATGAAGCTTAAAACTTAGGTTACGCTTGTAAAAAAAGATATTTTTGGATGAAGCTTAAAACTTAGGTAACACTTGCAAAATTTTTAGGAACTTCAAATCAATTTATTGACTCTACACACGAAGGAAATTAAGCGCACTAAATTTTTAGAAGATTACACAATCGATCTTTTTGAAATGAACATAGCAAACAATGACCTGTGAAAAAACTTTATGGAAAGAAAAACAGCCGTCGAAATCTAGCTTTTACACTTTTGTTATTATTAAATGATATTAGTCCAAAAATTAAGAAAAAACAAAAATACCTTTAATTCTTTATCATCCATCGAATCATAAACTGGCATTGGTGTAACATCTGTCGTTTTCAGAATTTTAACATCTGAATCTAATTCTTCCAATCGTCGTGCAAGACGACTTTTTGAAACCTCTGGTGTCGAAATTGGATGTAAGGAAGCTACTCGTGTTCTTTTCTTTTCAGGTGATGAGGAAACGTTTTTATGAGAAACGGAAGGTCCATCGAATAATGATAATGATGACAAAAAATTTGAAGAATTTTTTAAAAACTCTGGACTGCCTTTCATTTTCATCGATGACTTGCGAGTTTCTTCAAAGTTCTTTTCCAAAAAATTTGGTGAGGTAAGCTTTTCCGCTACTAAATTACCCGATAGTTGACAATCGGTTACTGACTGTCTTGAACAGCAAACAACTGGAGATAAAAATTTTTCATCGTTTGACGGCAGTGGTTTAACTGGTGAAAGTTTTTTCAGCAAAGTTTCCATGGACTCATTCAAATGATCCATCATATTCAGATTTGGTGAAGAACAAGCAGGAAGGGAAGAATAAGAAAGGGGAAAATCATTGTCTAATTTGTCTTCCAATAAAAACGAATTATTCGGCTTAGCATCTTCGGCAACTCGTTTCTCTAAAAATCCAGATTCTCTGTCCAACGATTTCTCACAATTAAATAACGAACAACGCCTTAAATCAGGGCTTCTGCTATTGAATTCATTATTTCTGCTATTTGAGAATCCTAGTGGTGATTGTCTGAGCAGATATTCTGAAGTTTCTTTTAATAAACTGTGCGTATCTTTTGCCACGTTATCGATGTTAGTAACTCGTTCAACTTCTTCAACAAAGACAATTGAAGGATCATCTGAATCTGTATCCTCTGTTTGATCCTTCTCATAGAGTCTAACTTTTGCATCTGAACAATTTCGTCCTTCTTCTACTTTTTCAATTTCTTCAATATTTGAAACTTTTTGCACATCGTCATACTTTCTATCAACACTTATTTTTGAATAATGTTCCATAGTTTCTTTATTATAGCTTACTTCCGATTTTGCAGATTTACAAAGTGTTGCTAAACCCTTCGGTCCATATTTCATAGCCATGGAATGCACTTCTTCACGTTCATTTTCAGTCCAAATTATTGAAGCCGAAGTTAAAAAATCGATGTAAGATCTGAAAAATACAATATTGGAGTTATGAAAAATATGTAAAATGATTCCCTTTAATAACTCTAGAATGATTAGCTAATAGAATAACGACAACAACAATATAAAATTATAATGTCAATTTGTTCAGAACTACATTTAGAGAACCAATATTTCTCATCACAATTTTTTTATATGAGCTTACTTTCAATTTCTTTTTACAAATTTACACAAATATACAAAGCGCTGCTACACCCAGGCAATACTCAAGCAAAAATACATAAGACAACATTACCTGACAGCTGCTTCTGAGTATTCCCTTAAATCCAAAGAACCATCCGGACTCAAGCGCTGGAAAAATACTGATGGATTTATGCACAATGTATGAAATTTTCATCAAAACATGAATTTCAATAATCCTAATTGATATCTATTAAACAATTAGGTTTTGCATAAAAGTTATTTTAAAAAATTAAAGAAAAATTACTTCAATATAAGAATTTCCCGAGAATTAAAAGAACCTGTAAAAGTGCAGGTGCTCTAGCAGCTATGATAAATTGACAAGCTAAAAAAGTTTCATTTTCGCGTGAAAAAACAATGACATCACTATTGCTTTCGGTAAAATTAGCCAAATCATCCGCCAATTGCTTCAAGCTATTTAACTGCAAAAAAAGTAGAACTTATCCTGTATACAAAAAGATCCTGCTTAATGTTTGTTCAAGAAGCACGGCACAAAAACTTCAGATGAGCAAATTACATTTCAAATTCGGAAAGAAAAATAAGAATTAAATGAACAAAATAATGCAAACCATCCAGTTACTTGTTATACAGTTATATAGGATAATGAAATTACTTTGCTGAATTAAATTTCCTATACAATCAACCGAAAAGCAATATTTCAATAGCAATATAACCGCTACCTTACGCACGCATACTCCGGCATTTTTCAGGATTTCTTCGGTATCCTGAATATTTTTTTTCAGTACTGTGTGCAAATTTTCCTTCTCATCTCGGGTTTTAAAAATGTTAAGAAAATTTTCCTGAAAATTTAATGCAATGCATAAGATAATGAGAATAATTCCCTGAAATAATTTTATATACAATGAATTGATAACGATATTTATCCTGTAAAGAAGAAACAGCAAAAAAGAGTGTAAGAAAGCTTATATAAACCATGTAAAATAAAAAATGTATACTAAGTCCGAAGAAATATTAAGAAATTACAAAATCAGTTACATAAAATTTACTTCCTAACACATAAATTTACATAACCTGTATTCTTTCAATCACTTCACATTTGCAAGCACGTGGTTCAAGCTCTACAAAAGAAAACGATCGAGGTCGTTGCTTCGCGGATTTCACTTTAGGTAGCTTCTCTAATACCTCCTGTGTTTCAGTGTATAATTCACTGCAACATAAACAGAATAATATAGCTACTCCATAATAAAAGAGCTATTTGAAATAGAAATTTTTGAAACAAAAGTTTATTTTTTTTATTAAGATAAATACAAATTTTCAATTAGAATACGAAATCAATATAACTACTGAAAATTTTCAATTCCAAGCGCGAACAAATAAAATAGAAATAGAGAAGTTTAAAGCAAAAACCGTGAAGAAAATGATATCTCTAAACTTTTCAAATGCGTTTCATAAAATCAAAAAATTTAACAACGGTGAGAAATGCTCCTCAAACAAAAATATCTGTTTAAAAAGTGAACCTTCCACTCGAGCACATGCTTGCAGAAAGAGATGTCGCTAGCTTCATCTGCTCATCAAATAATGAACGTGGTTCCTCATTTAAACGATTAAAACGCTTTTTTGTTTCTAGTTTTGGCTCCCTCAGTCTAAAAACAATGCAAAAAAAAAAAAAAAAAAATAAAGCAGAATTTCAAGAAAAACTCTTCTTCTATTTCTTGGAATTATAAGCTGATTTACTGCTTCAATTTATGTAATCCTCAACTAAAATGCATTATTTTTGCGACAAATTTTAAAAATACAAATCGAAGAAATTTGTACTTTGTATGTGCAGTACCATTTCGTTTCTTCACTTCCGCAACTTTAGTCTGCGTATCTAACAGTAATAAAAGACTGTTAGGATTAATGTGATGTTTCTTACCACAGCGTTTCGCATGTGCTGCACGAAACTGAAGAATTTATATATAGAAGTTATAAAAAAAGAACTTATAACTTATATTAAAGTAGATGTGCAAATTTCTATTTAAATTTATAAATGACTAATTAGTTTGTATGGTCATTTTTTAAAGAAGTTTCTACAATAGTCAATTTGCAATATTATAGTACTTCACCACAACGTAAAATAAATACAACTGAAAAATTCATCAAATGACAATCAGCATTAACGATGTGAATATAGGCAGAAGTTCAGAATGAATCTTTCCTTGTAGTTACATAAATTTATAAGTGCATTACTTCTCTAAAACTTACTGGTCCTGGTTCTAAAGGTTCACCGCATATAGGACAATCTACTACTTTCTTCCATTCTGCCTTTTTTTTTTCGTATTTATTACATGCTTCTTGCTGATCCAAACAATGATTGATATGTAATGACTTGCGCAGTTCATCCAAATGTTTCAAATCCTTTAAATATCTTGAAACACGTACTTTTAAAAAATTACAAGCAACATATTAAAAAATTAAAATTAAAAGTAAACATACTCGCTTGTCAAAAAGTATCAAAATTAATTAACACTGTGAAAAAAACGAACCATACTCAAATTTGAATTATAATAACGAGGACAAATATGAATTAAATAACATAGCGAAAACATTTTTATTAGAATACAAATGAAGATTAAAAGTTTTTTACAAATGAAACTTACTTTATTGCATGTAAAGCACTTGTCCATATCACCACCCGGTAGCAAATAATCACTTTTAATCATTGATTTTGAATTAATTTTATTTTTTGATTTACATTTTAACTCACTGAAAAAAGTTTTCCAATAATTACTCAAATCATTTCACTATTCCCATTGGCATCATTTATTCCACATTTTCTTTCACAGTTCCAAAGAATAATATTGTTTCTCATAATATTGAGATATTTTCCATTTGTGATGAAAACAGAAGCGTGAAATTTATAAAATGGGTACAATGTTAAGTTGTATATCTACGATTTATTGTTAAAAATTAAACTTTGAAAAATTTTAAAGAATTTTTTAAAAAACAATAATAATAACTGGCTGTTCTCTTCCATATTCATAATTGTTACCTGGTAGATTGTTTAAGTGATTCCTCTACAAAATCTGAATCGTCCATAGAATAATTCTGTATGGTAATTAATAATCAGGAGAATCCATCAGCTAATCCTGAAATAACTCATCCAGTACTAATAACGTGCATAATACTATAATACATGAAAAATGCAAAGTGAATAATCCAAACCGTTTAAATTAAACTGTAACACATAAATACCGGATGAGAGAAGAAAGCATTCTTTACAATTCAAAAATGTCTAAGGAATCTTCTCAGGACCCAAACACAAAACTGTTAGTTTGAAAGAGCTCTGTCCACATCAGTCCATTTGTCCATTGTTGCTTAATTAGCTGATGAGTGACCACACTAATCCATTTCTCCATTGTTGCTTAATTGACCGATGAATAAAAGCTATTCCAGGATATTCCAGAATTAGCTGTAATTATAGGGGAAGTAATTTCAGATCACTAGGGATGAGTAACAGTAAGTGAGAAAGTACGGAAGAGAAGTTAAAAGTGATCTATGTAGTGTCATAAAGTTGAAAATGCTTAAATATTTAAATTTAAATAAAAATTACGAATGTTCTCGATTATTTATTATCAATTGAATGATATTACATAAATATTATTTACAAAAAAAAAAATTTGATATTTTCAAAATGGAAATGCATTGGGGTAAATTTCTGTGGACATTAGTGATGTTTATAGCAATGCATATGATGATGATTATTTGAATGATTTCTCTCATTGTTGTGATGAAAAGTTGAGTGGTGACGGTTGTCGTTACTTCTGCCTGAAAATTTCGTTGTTTTCAACGATAAGCTTATTTTATCTCGGATCAGAATCTCGGAAGTGGAAATCCGAGAATTTGTGTTTATATGGAAATTTGTGAAATTAAAATTTGTGAAACCTAAAATAGCATTTCGACAAAAATTGTTTCAAATAATTGCATTGTTATGCTCACTAATTTAATTTTTATTTTTTCATGATGAAAATACTTAATGAATGCTTTTCTTATAGAGAAAAAAAAAAACACCGGAAGATTGTAGAAAAGAGGATGAAATCTACGGTAAAGTTTTGCTTTAGTTATATTAATGTTAGGATATTAATAATCCAGAAGAGATAATTGGTACAGATAAAGTTGGCAAGGAAAGATACCACTGCGATATTTGCGTAAAAAACGTCGCCCGCAACCGCGGCATTTCAAAATATCATATTTGGGCTTATCTTTATAGCCTCGTACAACAGTTACATGCACGTTACGTTTGCGTCCTGTTCGATGATTATGATTTTGCACTGATGGCTTTTGATTCAAAACGTAGTATTTTTTGACTAAAATTTAAAGTATAGAATTTAAGCCAAAACTGGAAACGCTTTGTTACATAGATTGTTGATGTGAATGTGAAAATATTCATATTACAATTATATATTTAACAAAGTGCACTTTCCTGCGAAATATGAAGAAACAGTGCGGCATATGAAATAAATTAAATGATACCATTAGTAGTGGATGGCTTCAAATGATGGCTCTTTTGGCTCGATTTTGTCTCGGCTCTATTACAAATGCATTTTTGGCGTAAATATACCTTAAGTTTATGAAGTAAAATTGCAGAGTTAAACAAATCAATCCAATGATATTCAAAGGATACGTATGGATTAACTATTTGAATCTTTGATTAGCTATTGTTAAGCTTATTTCAGCATTTTCACATAAATGAAAAAAAAAGAAAATCCTCGGTTAGTAAAATAAATTGAAATTATAGCATTGTGAATAGCCCTATAAAATTTTATGAAAACAATGAAGATAGCTAGCATATATTTCATGAATGTATTATTTATTTTAAAGATTCATAAAAATTGATCGTTAAATGTCATAAAAAAAAGTAAAGATTTTTAAGTGTTCTCAATTGAAATCAGTTGACCTAAAACAATCTATTCATAAATGATCTGATAATTTTTATGAAACAGAAGGAATGATTGAATCAAATATTATTAAAATATCTCAGTTCGATAATGCATTGAAAGTTTAACAATCTCCGATCCGCTATATTACATTGAATTATGAGCAAAGTTAAAGCAGTAAATCAGAACACAAACACACAAACATTTGACTTAAAATTGATTTCCGGTCGCATCTGCTGATAAATTGGTTTTGAACAATGAACTATCTTCTTTAAATTTTTTTTTTTTTTTGAATTATTTTTTAAACTAAATTATCAGTGAAATTTTCGTCAAATTAAATTATCAGTAATGATTTGTGTCATCCAAGCGATTTTATCAAGCATGAAGAAGAGTAATACAGGAAAACTTGAATCATTTTATCAAAGTGAGTCCTCTTTCAATCCCTATCTATTTTTAACATTTTTTGATCTTATTTCAGTCATTATATTGAGCCAACCACTAATAAACAATTCGAAAGACATGGCAAACATTTTTTGTCCGTAAAACAAACATTGTGAGGTGTTTGAGTAGTTTCATCCTCTTTACTTTTCACTGGTTCATTCGTATGAAATACACAATTTGTTCCTGGTTTATAACTATTTATTTTGCATGCATCAACACAACATGAACCATTTTCCTGAAAAACTCCTAAAGCATGATGTTATTCCAACTAAACATTTTGAGACGTCCTAGAAAAGTATAGGTATTCCAAATTTGCATGATATTAGTTTACACTGATCTGATCCTGCAGTACGAGATGAGATCATTTGGTGGCTTAGATATGCGTGAATTAAGCATGAATATATTGGCTAAAGTTGAAGCCTTACCGTACATCATCAGCAATATTATTTTTATTTTATTTGATATTATTTTATCTCGGTAAAATGCTCTTATTGTAAGAAGAACATTAACTTAAAAAGTTATTTGAGAAAACAATGATTTCATACCATATTGTCACAAACATTCGAACATTGGTGACAATTACGTTGCATATTGTCACAAACATTTGAACACTGATGACAATTACGTCGCTTTACGTCTTCTATGGAATGCACGCGGCAGTGAGAAATTTGATGAAGATTTGTTGGATGGTGACATTTGGCTACTTCAGTGTAAGGTTTAGGTGTAAATTCATTGCAGCATTTTCTTGTTAATTGGTTCATATCATGTTTTGACAAGGGAATTTGCAAATTTCTTGTGAAATTTTGAGACTTTCGAGAATGGTGCGGAATTTCTTGAAGTTTCCAATGACTTGGATTTTTTTCCAGTGACTGTGATTTTTTTAAATTTATTTGTGAAGCATCAGCACCAGGTTGTATAAGTGAGCGAGAAACACCTCTGGAGTTGTTTTTCTTACCCACAGCTCCCGTGCAAATATGGTCAGCAGCTAATTCGTCTGCAACATTTGCCTCTTTTATTTTATTAATCGATTCCGATAAGCTCGATTGTACTGCTTTTGATCCATTTAGTTGTTCATAATTTTGAATAACTGGTTGAATCTTTGATGGGCTCAACACTTCATTAAGGCATTCATTACTTGTCCGTATAGCTGTCTGTAATAAATGGATATCTTAGATTCTATCTCAAATAACTTTTAAGCAGAATATTATTTTACTACAGAACTTCTTGAGAAATGCATTCCACATAAAACATACAACTTATTATAGTCAGTTTTTAAACCAATGCAAATATACTATCTTATCAGCATTAGACTTAAAACAAACAAAAATGGTTCTAATTGAATCTACTATAAGCAGATTGGCATTAAAGAGCAGAATAATTACATTGAAATTAAAACTGATAAATGTTAGTGAGAATAAACCTGTAAAGCCATCCCCTTTGCTAATCAGTTAATGAGCAGTAAAATAAATCCCAACAACCATCACCGAACTAAACGTTAATAATGTCATTGAATCCTTCGCCAAATTTTTATTTTCATAAAGAAGTTGAAATTGCATATGCAAAAATTTGTTTCCGGATTTTTTAAACGAAAAAGAGCAAAAGAGAGATTCTGTTTCAAGAGAGAGAGAGAAAAAGAACTTGTGGACTACAAAATGTTTCTGAAGAGATCGTTTCAATCGTTCGTTCATCAGTGGTTTAATTAGTTTTAATGATGATATATTACGAAAATTGGTCCAGTAATCGAAATTCTCAAAGTTGTCTTTCATTCAGAACAAGTGTCCTTTCTGTTTCACACCGATGAACGATAGAAAAACTTCTTAACATTCAGAAGTAGGTTTGTTGTAAGGCTCCATGATTAAGTGATGATAATTTTGAGGTAGGAACGCATAACCTGAGAGCTCTCAAGTTTCTGTCAGGAGGGAGAAAATTAATAAATACTCATATTATTGGTTTTTTTTTAATTCTCTCTCTCATCTCAACAAAAAAAGGTTAACGATGTCAATTGTAAGTACTTATGGTCCAATCAAGATGAAAATGAACAAAGAAAAACGAAAAAACTGTTCTTTGATTCCATCTCATTATAACATAATTTCATTTTCTTCGACAGATCAATCATTAGGATTTTCTCGCTCTCATGAACTTATGAATTCAATGAAATTCCACTTCTGCAAACTACAGAATTCCCTTTTGTGGTCTACGTTTATGTCAGGTTGTGGAAAATTTCTACTTAGTGGTGAACCTTTGGAAAAAGCAGCAAATTGTTCTGAGGATTAAATTCGAGGAAAATGTGCAATCGATAAACGAAAAGCTGTGAATAGGTGCACTAACATGGCATAAACTAACAGATTACAGGAGGACCCAAAATTGCTCGGAAATAGCATTTATTTGAAAGTAAAAAAGAAAGGCCCGAATCAACAGGTAATGATTTCCATAAAATAGTGTTTGGAATAAGCTAATACTACGGTGAAATATTTACTACTAAATGGCATCATATGAAATAATTTTGAAGAGTCCAGACTATTTCCTAAGATCATCAAGAAGATTTCTAGAATGATGTCCAAATGGTTTTTTTTTCTGAAAAAACAGTTCCTATATATGTTGAGAGTCTGATTGTCCTAGAAGTGTCAAGCAGACCAAAATAATAAATAATTTAAAGCATCATCTATTTCGCGTTTTTCACTATCAACTTGCGTAGCATCACCATCGAATCCTTCTCCACCACTTACTACGAACATCTGAAAAAGATAAGAATGAATTGTAACCAAGGCAGAGCAGCTGATACATTTCAAGTGAAGCTTCCACTTATTCATCGACACGTTAGCAATTCTGTATCTTGAGAGAGCAAAAGCTTAATTTTAGATAAATATTCTGATAATCTGTCTTGTAAAATGAAATTTAGTCAGGCTTGTAAAGGTTTATAAAAATGCCCTTACTTGTCCCTAAATTAAACTAATCATTACAATGTAGTGATGTAAAATGCCACCTGCTCAGTTTGTTGTAACGGAGGGGCACTAAGTGACATTCGCCGACGTCGTGAATCGAATGAGGATGTTGCTGTAGTCGAAACAGCGGTCAGAAATCTACAAGGTCCGACATGGCCTGCCTCGCATACTGAAATGAAGACAATATTGTTTAAAACTGCTTTTTATGAAAAGCCTTCACCAATTTACTAATGCTAAAAGTTTGAAACCTCTCTGCCTGTAGTATTACATACAAAATAGAGACAAACCATAAATTTTTATAATTTTAAATAAATTTTAAAATATCTTTCCAGAATTAACCTTACGTTTAAAATAAAAGTGTTACTTAAAGTTGCACTAAATGAAGATCAAATTCTTGCTCAACTTTCTATTTAAACAATCAATTCAAAAAAATTACTCCTTCTAATAAACTCTTTTCCAAATGAAAATTCAAATCATTCCACCTTCTGATATTATCAAACATGTGGTGAAGATTCAATATCATCTAAAGGATCTATGATTAGTATCAAATTATTATATCATCGTATTGAGAAAAAGTTTTATGCTTTTCCTAGCTTCCCGACACTTTCCGCTCAATCACATGCATATATTAACTAATAACACCCTTTTTTCATTCTCTGTCCAAGCTTTTTTTCTGATTTATACATAAGTTCATTCGATCTTAGTCAGTTCACCTCTTTTCCGTTTCCTACTATTTATGCCATAATTAATCATTATTTTCAATTCTGTTCTGAAGGAATACCATTAAGAGCAGGTGTCCAATTCAATATTTTGTTGTTTGGTATCAATGTATTGATAATGATACCAGCAGAAGTACCGATCCAAAGACGATTGTTACAACATAAAAGTGATGTTATCCTCAAGCATCCCATTTTATGTTTGCGAATGATATCTTCACTATCTGTAGATAGAAGTAATTGAATGAATGAGAAAGAATATTTTGTGGCAGAACGACAATTTTTTCTAATAAATCAGTATCAGGACAAGCATTCAAGTATCTTTAAATCATAAAAACTAAAATTGATGAAAAATAAACTTAGCTATATATTTTTTTCAGTTCTTTCAAAAAGCAATATAATTGTAAACTTACTCGACAATGCCTTATTAACAACATGTGAAATACTGAATTCCTGTTGGCAGACCAAAGTAAACGCATTGATTATTTTAACAGTGGATGATTTATTCATGACCACAAAAATTGATGAACTGAGCACAGCCAGGCAAGCTACCGTCTCCACTGCACTTGTACTTACAGCTGCTTGTTTCTTTAATTAATAAACATATTTCATCCTTCGTTCAAAATCTAAAGCCGACAATTGAACCTATTAGTCATGACATGGTCAAGTTATTAACTTTTGCTGATAGCTAATTATTTCTGCATACGAAGTTCACTCTTTCTAGAGCAAATAGAACATTGGATTTCACAAATATCCAAAAAATAAGTGAAAAACAAATATCTTCAAAATTTTCTAATTCATAAAAGAAAAAGTATGGCACAACAAAAAAACACTTTCGTGAAGTTCATAAAATTTTCTTTTCAATTTCTGTAATCGTCATATTATTTCTTTTGTGTGTTTATCTTCGCTTAATAAAACACAAACCTCAATTTGTAAGCTGGAAGCATTCAAGAGATAAACTGAATTACCAGATGCAAAGCAAAGTTTTGAAGCCGCAACACACATGGGTCTCAAAGCTTTACGAAAATTTATTTGGACTGATTTCGGATTCTTCAAATCCCATTTTCCTTCTTAAAAGAAGGTGAAAATCAAGCAGATAACAAGAAACTATTTTCTGTGTCCATCAATCAATGTTATTCAACAAGACTATTTCTTCCAGTACTGTTCAGTGAACTTGCTGTTGATCACTGAACATCACAACAATCTAACGAAAAAAGGTTAATTTTGCTGATTTTTAAATTATTTCCTTTAAGCCATCTCCTATTTTAAAACTCATAGTGTTTTTCAAGCTTCCCTGATTGTCTGTTTCAATAATTGTAACTAACCTATTTGATAAAGAATTACTATATTTTACAAATATTAGCTATTATACTAAAGCGAATAAGTTTACGGACAATCCAATAAAAATGTTCAAAATGTTGGTATGAAACCTTTATTTCTTTGGAAATGTAATAGTTGAATGCGTGAGTTTGATGAAATCGAGACAAAAACTTTTTCTTCTAAATAAACGATATCATCCACGGGCATCGGAAGTCTGGCCATCCTTTCAGAGGCTTTCAGTCGAACGTTATCCAAAAGATTGAAAACAAATATTCTAAAAGAAATATTGCATATGTGAAGAATTAACAAAGATAAATGTTATATTTTTTGTTTATTTCATTTTTTGATGACAATTTTTTTCCTTCTGCATGCATCATTAAAACTTAAGCTACATCTTGAATTAGGCGGAATAAATCTTTAGGATAATGTAATCATCAGTAGCAAACTGATATAATTATATTTAAAGTCAACAGGTGAAGTACACTTTCTCAAATTAAAAAAGTACTATTTTTTGTTAAAAATCTTTGAAACTATTCAAGCTATCATTTCCAATATATTATTAATTGAATATTTTATATTTTAAATGCTTTTAATTATTAAAATAAGAATGGTTGTCATGATCATGGAAAAAGAAGTGAAATTCCTCGAAATGACTATCCTCCAAAAAGTTTTTTTTTCTATAAAATTTTAATCAACAAATAAAAAGTTCTGGATTCCAAAAATTGATTCTTGAAAAGCTTACTCGCCATCCTCGTTACCAATCCAGACAGTAGATTGAAGATTTCGTCCAACTATTTCCAAATCCGATTCACATGATTCCGATGAAGAGCTAAATGTGAAAAAGATTTTTTATTCCTATTCTGCAGAATTTTTTAAACTGTTCCTGTGGAACTTCTTGAAATTTAGTATCTTACACTAAATCGTAAAACAAACCTGTCAAGCTCCAAGCCGGGTAAATCTCTCGATGATGAGTTCACTAATTTTGCTAATTTCATTTTTTTTCTGAAATTAAATGAATCTTTTATGTAAAACTCCCGACACCGACATATGAAAAACATAAGAAGCATAGCACGAGAAAGAAGAAAATAACCAGAAACATGCAATATCTCTAATTGATTTAAGAGCTTGGATCACTGGATCAATCAACCACAAATGACTAATTTGAGCAGAAATACCTTGGAGTAGGTACGGAGCAGATTGCAACGATTGCTGCATTACCAATGCTTGTAGTACTTTCTATAGTTGGTTCACCGTTTACATTTATGACAGTAATTTGACCTGAAAATTTATCTGATGCACAGACCCAAACATTCGGTGCTCCTTCTGCACTCTTTCCGAAAGTTGACGCTGCTACAGAGAACTGAAAATTTAAAATCTATTTTACGCTTAATTAAAAGTTCTCTACCTGCAACACATAAACTTGGTAGGTAAATTTGCACTGGTCATCAGCAATACAAGCTTAAATTTCAAGACAAATAATAAAACTAACTGTAAGACCAGGACGAGTTCGATGCGTTATAATTGATTTCAAGTGATTTGGCTTTTCCTCATTTTGCATTTCATCTTCTGCAAATATTTTACAGCACTAATTCTTTTAAAAATTTGTATCCTTAAAACCAATTACACAAAATAATTAAATTATATAAATGAGTAAATGAGACTTAGCGCAGTTTTCGCTTTTATCAATGCATTCTCCCAAATAGCGCGTCGATCAGCACTAGGAAACTGTATTATGAGTAGGCCAACACCATTTCTGTAATCAAACAAAATTTACTTCCTTTGTTCTATGCCAAATATAATTTCACTGATCGAGCGATAAGTAAACATTGAAAAACCTAAACTCTCTCTGATCAAATTATTTATCGTTCCAACATTTAATTTCACTTCTCTGAGCGTTCTCATCCTACTTCCGCATTATTCAACTATTATCATCACCATGTTGCGGAGATGGAAAAGAATTGGATTATAGTAGCTAGCATAAAACCACTAATTTACTTCAGTTTTTTAAAGATGATAGATTATGTGCTGTTGCAAGGCACAGTAGCAATCTGACCGGATCACTTCTAGATCAAAAATTTGCAATTAGAAACTTGAAATTCTAGTCAAAAATTCTAGTCTTTGAGAAAGGAATGTTAGAAAAGATTTATGGAATTGCAGAATACGTTGTTGTGACTTGCAACTGCACTATCGTCAGCAGCGGATCTGATATCAACTGTTCCTGAAGAACCCGTTTTCGACGTATCGTTTCAATTTCCAGATTGTCTAATATATTCGCTAATTCCTGCAAAAATGTCGTACTTAGCAGTAAGTGAATCAAATTCGCATTTTCACGTTGTTATTGATTTATGTCATTTTAANAAAAATGTCGTACTTAGCAGTAAGTGAATCAAATTCGCATTTTCACGTTGTTATTGATTTATGTCATTTTAATAACTTAATGTCGTACTTACCAGTAAGTGAATCAAATTCGCATTTTCACGTTGTTATTGATTTATGTCATTTTAATAACTTAACCCGCACTTCATTTTCTTCAAAAAAATAAAAAATTCAATGAAAATCATTTCATTAAACTGAACAATTATAACTCGACTAAAACATACGATACTTGGTTTCTTGAGTAACTTCGATAATTCAGTCATTTTATTCACAATATTTATATCTTCTTGCGCATTTTGCAAGTCCATTTCAGCTGCATGAAATAGTGACAAAGTATCTGAAATTCGGAAATGAGGAAAAAACTACATGCAGTTTGAGACACTTAGATTTGAGTTCGATCTAATAATACGCGAATAATTTGCAGTTACAGATTCCCTACTTATAAGTTAAGGGTCAATTGGCATCTTTCATTGTCTGAATTTATTATTTGCCATTCCAATTCCTTCCACTTTTTCCCACTTGTACTTTTTAAGTTTATTGTAACATTAGCAAACATAGACACTATTTCAATCTTTTCAATCATTACAGTTTAAATATAGATTTAATTTTTTTTTTTTTCAACAAATTGTTACCTTTGGCAATTACAACATCATTCAATGAAATCTTGAAAAGTAGTTTGAAACGATTATTATCCAAGAAATCTAACGAATGGAACCTGAAAACTTTAATTGCTAAAAGCAACTGCCAGTACTGCAATCGAAACTATCTAGACTGTAAATTAGTTGCAACCCATAATGCGAATGAATTCCAACTATTTTCAAAAATTATGCATGAATAAAAATTTGCAGGTAGAAAAAAGTTCAGAAATTCTTACTCTGATAATATTGATATTTCCTATTTCGAACTTGCAAAATGAAAAATTTTGTGCTTTACTGAATTTGAAATAAGCACTTACGATGGTGATGATTTCCTCCTCACATTTGTTACGATAATCTGATCAGACATTAGAAATAGACAGCGCTGCTTGTTTTGCTTTGTACCCAGAATCGTTACGACATCATAACGATTGAAAGATCGTCCAGTTGTCACTAACTGAAAATTCATTTACCCAACTTATCAAATTTTAAAGACGAATACGAAATAATTTACTCGAATAACTGCCTCTAATACTCACATCATCGAGACCATCAACAATCGCTTCAATTTCACGTAACCGTTGCTCCATTTCTTCACTTTGCTCTTTCTGGCGATTAATTTTGGTTGCTAGTTCATGAACGTATTTTTGAGCTAGTAACAAGCTATCATAATCAGCATGCTCCACGGATGTATGCTTGATTATTTGCTGCAACGAGTCTCAAGCAAAGTTTAGTTCTTCGATTATCTTACAATGGATTCATATGAAATATGTTTGCTTTGTCGAATGTCTGAGAGAAATCGATAATACACAAAACTCTCAGTGCTTAAATTTATGAACTTTATAAAATGTTGAAAGTGCAGGAATTTCAACCTTTACAATTAATTTATAATTAAGAAATAAAAGCATACAAAATATTGAACTTTCCCTCTTTTCAACTATAAGAACATTTTAACTTGCTATATAATACCTTTACAATTAATTCATAACGTGGAACGCGTTGTATTGGTGAAATAAGCAAAGAATCCAAATCCAATTTATTCCGATGATCTCGCCGACATCGCTAAAAAAAAAACAATGTCATACTATTTTTCCAAATAATAACAACTTGAATCCTAAGTTTTGATCTGATTTCTAGGATTTTTTAAGCTTAAGTGAAAAAAACACTGGAAGAAATATTGAGCTAAACTTGATTAAGTATTTCCTGCTAACTACATTATCAGTATAGGTGTAGCTTTACTTCCTTTTTCACGTTTTATTAAGAAGTAAAAGCATAATAAATATTGAACTTTAACTTGGACATTGACTTATTCCTCTTTTCAATTATAAGAATCTTTTAACTTGCCATGTAATACTTTTCGAATGCAGGACGTTCACGTGCTTGTTTTATACTTTTCTTCGAAAACTTAAAATTATC
Organism: Mansonella ozzardi; assembly: GCA_029876185.1. Taxonomy (NCBI): domain Eukaryota; kingdom Metazoa; phylum Nematoda; class Chromadorea; order Rhabditida; family Onchocercidae; genus Mansonella; species Mansonella ozzardi. Next base: position 43,091 of record JARVGP010000225.1, on the reverse strand, counting down.
GACGAAAGCAATGTATGTATCAATCATCGACTGTTTTTGAAACTGAAAATCTTCATGCTTATTGCAAAAAGTTTTAAAAGTAAAAGCAGCATTACTAGAATGAGGGATTAATTATCACGCTTACTCTAATTTTCCCCATTCTAACTAATCACTGCCAGAATGATTGGAAAATTTCTTGATTAGAAAGCATTTACTATTTTCAATGTTTATTTCTATGCACAATATTTCATTAAGTAACACATTATTGCCAAAGTATAAATCTTCAAAAAACAGGATTGAATTGCTCTTTCTCAATTAAATTTAACGTACATGAGAAAGAAGCACATCACCGATTCTCGTATCTGTTTGAAATTCATTTAGTTTATCACATAATGCTGCCAGAAAGTGCTGAAAATTGAGGAGAAAGTTAAGATTGTGAAAAAATACAAGAGGCGAATTTTAATTTAGTATTCCAAAATTAGATTTGGAAGGAATTAAATTATGAAATAATTAAGGATATTTAGGGTAATTTATTTTAAATTTATGTAATAATTAAATCTTAAAAGTCAACAAAAAAATTAATTTTTTTAAATCTCAAGCTTCAAAAAAAAAAATATGTGAGGCTGAATTATAAGGCTAATTATTTAAAGGGGTCAGGAAAAGATTGAAATTAAGAAACACAGAGCAGTACTACTGAAACAATGAGAACAACTTTTGAAAAAACAACCTGATGGTGAATTAGAATTTCTGGAATCTTGTAAAAAATTTTATCAACCAAAACAGGATCTATCAATGTGCATTCCAGAGGTTGCCGTAGAGGTCGCATGTATTTCTATAAGTGACCAATAATAAAGGGAAAGTGGTAATCAAAATAAGTGCAACAATAAGTGCCATCCACTACAGTCGTTAAAAATAAGGAAAAAATGAGTCCATAAGATTTTTCATTTTTTTTAATATCCTTAATCTAAACTAGATTATCTTCAGATTTAAATTTTAAGCTATTAATGAACTTTATGTGAACCTGAATGAGATATTCCAAGTCTTCAATGAATGTTTTTTCAGTATCGCAAAGTTCCCTAATAGCCATATTGCGGACATCATTATGTCTTCGAATCGATGATCGAGAACGTTTGCTCCAAAGTAATAGATCAGCTTGCATCATTGGATTGGTTAAACCGCTAGAAGGTTTAGTATAAATCAAAGGATTCCTGCAATTTAATTTCTTGAAATTCGATGAATCCTTTTCACTATCAACATGTATCAACGAAATCATCATCTCCAAAAAACATTGAAAATGAAGTCCAAATACTTCAGCTATTTATAGCTTGAGGAAAATTAAGTTACAAATTGTTGATACATCTTATTATATACACAAATATACATCCTCCACAAGATATTCTTATTAAACTACTAGAATGAATTTTTTCTTACTGATTCAATTGTTTCCATTCAAAATTCTCCTTTCCATAAAATTTGAAACTGTGTGAATTAGTGAGACTCCATGAAATTTTACCATGAGTTAGAAGTTTGAGGTTCTGGAGAATTTTGTCTGGAAGCACGCAATGATTTCAATAGTTTTGAGAATCGGCTAACACCAGTTAATAAATCTATGGGCGCTTTTTGTTCCATAAGTTCAGCATTTTTCGATGAATATTGAAGAGCTGGAGTGCCAGTACGAAATGACCATCGACCACCCTTATAAGGACTCCTAAAAATTTCTGATATCAACATTGCAGGTTAAACTGCTAAAAATATTCCTTAGAAAAATTGACGAATATCCTTTCTGCAATGAAGCAAACATCAACGTTTGTTTTTCTAGTTGACAGGAAAACCCTGCCTTTCAATTATATGTATGAAAAATTCCGTTTATCGAGTTTTTCCCCAGTATTATTTCTTCATAAATAGTAAATAAATGTTCAAAAGTGAGAGAATAAAAATGTACTTCACTGTCTTCGGTCGAATAATATCACTGGAATTACATACCTGAAATAAATGAAAGAATTGTTGCAATCATGTTTGTTATAAATTCTATGAGTACCTTTTGAAAAACTTCTAGTAGGCTTTTAACCAACTACTAAATCAAACCCTTTTTTTTTTTTATTAGAATTAAGGACAGATTTCCAAAACTGATTATATATTTCTGAGAGAGAAGCAACCTGATTATATATTTCTGTAACCTGATTATATATTTCTGGGAGAGAAGTTTTTCGCCGCAACAGACTTTTCTTATCCATTGTTCTATTTTTGTTATACGTGTTGTACGTATCCATTGTTGGGAAAAATTCAGTCTGTTTCGCTGACGGAAGAAATTGAATGACCCCACGTGGATGACCGCCTAATCTGGATGCAATACCGGATTGACGAAGACTTTCTGAGCTAGAATCTCCCTCCACTGGACAATCGGTTCGCCTATCAACCATTTCCACTGGAAATAGAGAGAAGTTATAACAGTAACATGAGACAAAACAAATTCATTAGTTAATAAAAGAGTTGAATAGGATGGGTGTAATAGACTTAATATGCATATCATTTCTAATTAAAGTAAAAACATTAGTCAAGGAAGCACAAATAGAATGGAAGTGCAAGTTGCATGCTTACTGTAAAACTGATTCATTGTGGTTTTATCTAATTGGATTAAGTATAATAAAAAAGCTTCTCTCGAATAAACTAGAAATTATTGGCTTCAACAAATTAAGTATTTAAAAACAGCAATATTTTCAATATGCCTTATTTCAATAAAGTTCTCCTAAAACTGCAAATTCCAAATTTAGCAATAATGAATTTGGGCGTAAAGAATAATTGCACATATATCAATAAGTGTCTGATATTTACTTTATTTACTTCATTCATAAGATCAAGCTGAAGATATTTTTTCAAATATTTCAAATCATTTATTAAAGTAGAAAGTTACTGTTTATATTCGTTGATTCTGATGGGACCTTCAAAACACGTTGTAGTGATTGGATACTTTGAGCCGCATCACGCAATTCTTCAATATCTGTATTAATCATATCATCTTCGGATTCTGATTCATCCATTTTTGGTGCTAAATTCTGTCTATGAGACTGCCAAACCTTAAATAACTTTCTTTGTATGTTTCAGTGGTAAAATTTGTAAAATGGAATAGAGATTATTTGTTTGTGCAAATAATCTCTCTGCTTAGATTTTTCATTTCTATTTTCTCGAATATATTTACTTTTTGTTCCATTTCAAACGACAGCATCTTTTTGCAAAATCAACTTATCAACCTCATGAGAACTTGAACTCTGGTTGCAAGGAGAAATTGGGAATAAGTCCAGCAACTTGCATATAGCTTCCATATGTGCCTAAAATGTTTGACGCAATAATAAACAATTATAAAGTTTTCAGAAAAATATTCAAATAATTTCAATATTTTCACTATCCATAAGGAACGTAAAGCATCACAATCACAATTTTCAATATTATCAGTTATAAAAAACCTCAATTTCGGAAATCTTATGGATGACAAAAAAGTATTTGAAAGTGCATAAATGTGTACTTGCTGTGTTTGTTCAAAGCTTGGCATACTGTTTGTTTTCCGTAAATTGTCTCTATGTTCATATCTTGGCGATATGTCTGAAGAATTAAAAAATTATCCAAAATTCAATGAATGATTCATTTTTTTCTTCGTATTCTTCTCAGCCTAACAAAAAATTAGTGCTAACTGTTAAATTAAGGAAAATACATGCCAACTATGCGAAGCATTATTACTAAAGCATCTTAAGCTTTTTTTTATGTTCTAAATTCTTGATTTTCCAGAAGAAATTTGAAATTCGAAGACTAAAATTTGCATGTTAACATTTTCTTCGAAAATTTTACTAACATACATGATCCATCAGATTGCCTTAACGATGGAGCCTGCTTGTGGGTTATCAAGTTCATTTCAGAACGTCGCCTGAACTTCTTTATTCATATTAATAATAAAATTACTTGTAATTTTTATTAGCATCGATGCAATATTTTAAAAGATATTTCGCAATGTTCATAATTAGTTTTGGCAGGTTGATGACCCGTATAAAAGCATTCATTTCAGAATAATGACGATTCAAATATATATTAATGTTCTACAGTGAATTGTTTCGACAAGAAATTATTGCAACTACTAAAACATTACTGGAAATTCCATACAATTGGAAGTACAAACTTACTTCGCCTAATTGATTCAACATTCGATTTCATTAGATGAACCACTTTAGAATTAGCTCATGCAATTGGCATAGTACACTTTATTTTGTTCTGAACTTGGGAAGACTATTCTTGAGAAACAAATGGTGTTATTTCGCGTGAAACTTATAGATTTTAAGAGTTAGGCTGGGTCTTCTATAAACTGTCTTTAACCTACGATCAAATAACTGAACAAAATAAAAATTGAAAATATTTCGAAAAAAAGAGTTACATTTTTAAAATATAAACTCGATTTTTTAGTAGGAATACAAATCAGGTGTTGACGTGGAAAATGCTCAAAATTACTTGGGAAATTCTCAGCATTTTTACAATTACTTTTGTAATAGACTGCTTTCCGAAAAGGAATACCCCTCCACATATTGAAAATTAAACCTGCTCTTGGAATGATGCCTGAAACGAGTTCCTGTTGCGGGTGACATAGTTGCACTTCTCCCTTTACGCAATGACTTGTGATAGTTGGGATCATCAGATGTGGAATCCGATTCATCTGCATCATTCTCTGTAATTCCCGATTTGTCCATTATATTCCCTGAATGCAGGAAGAAATTAACGCATCCACCGGTTTGCTCTACAAGCATGAAGAACTCATTTTTAAAGGTGCTAAATATAATGCAAGACTACAAATATGTATGTGAAAAGATTCTCAAGTGATTTCAGCTAAGAGAAGCAATGTGTTATCAAGCGGAAGGAAGAGAAAGTTGCGAATTTAGCATCGCATAAGAATGCAATAATTTAGATGACAAGTAAGAACTACTTTATGATGAATAATGATTATGTTGTTTTCAAGAAAAGTGTAACAAAATTTCCAGTCAAAGTGGACTTCAACTTTTCCCTTTCTTGCACAGTCCTGCTTACAAAATGTTTCACAGAAATAATTCATTTTGTAGGACATTCAAAATTGAATTTATTTGTGCTACCACAGATATCAGTAAATTTTTAATTTCGATATTTTCTCAGAACTGATTTGTTTTATTTTAAACTTTGCTCGAAGTTCTAATTAAAAATAATGAAGTATTACTAACACAACATCATTTGTTTGAAAGAAAGCTGGAAGGAGCAATTTTAATGAGTTAGAAATATTTTACCCGAAAGTTTATAGCTTTAGATCAAACGAGGAACACTGAAACATTTGGATTTGAATCGCAAAAGACTTTGTTCGGTTAGACATTTATCTAACTATCAATAGTCTAACTACCCTCTTCACTATTCCATATTATAACTCGGAGATGCTTTGTACCTCGTCACCTGATGTTTGGCTTTTAAACACTTACATATACATCAATACGAATGATTTGCACAGCTCTAACCATATCTTTCAACTTTCAAAATTAATGTAAATAGGTGTTTAAAAATTTGAAATTGATCTTTAACTACGCATACTAATCTCACTTTTAAATATGAAAAAGAAGAACTATTTCTTGCTCCCTTTTTTAAGATTTCAAATATTATAATTGCTTCTAAAAAAAATTGAGAATTCAATTCTTTGTAGAAAATCAAAGATTCTAAAGTAAGGCATTAAATTTTAGAGAAGTATTGATGCAATATGCAGTAGCTCTCTTCAAAACTTGATCCTTAATTTCCTTATCCATATTTCACTGCTTTACCTTATATTTTATTAGCTTAGTTTTATCTTCAAATGTACACTTAACACTGCACTTAACATTTGCTCATAAATCTTACCACACAATTTTTTTTTTTTTTTACGTAAACAAAAAAAATGAACCTATCAACAATGGAAAATAATGGCGATTTATGAAAATCACATTTTTACTAAATTTAAAGGATATGATATAAACATAAAGTGGATGAGAAATCTTCTTCTCTTGATTTCAAATATTATTCTAACGGAACAATGATAAGGAAGGGAAGATTAGGAGAAGAAGAAAGTTTCCGAGTAGGCAGGGAAGCAGTTTCGATTGGAGAACAAATATTTTGAATCTTACTCCTACAACACATAATGAATGAAGTATTACGGAAGTGTACAGGTATGAAGAACATCATAAGAAGTAACTTTGGCTTGACATATAACATATGGCAAAGATCAATCACAAGAAATGAGCCAATGGTTAATAGATGTTCTTGGTGTTCTTCAAAAAACAAGCACCCATCATTTGAAGTGGATTGATTTATTTAATGAAATTGCAAGGCTAATTGTCAACAAAGTAATAAGAATGAAAGTGGTGTAAAAAATGAAAGTTCACAATAGATCGATCACTCAAAATATGATTAATTGGAAAGGAGCATATACTATAAGCTATTGGTCTATAGTTTAATCTTCAGGTATAGTTGTCATCATTTATAGTCGTTTTAAATTGCTGTGATAATTCTCAATAAAATAGCCGATGAAATATTCTTTGTTTCCCTCCAATCTCCTCTCCGGAAACAAACTGCTACTAATCATTTCTATTCGACAGATTAAAGAAGCGATTCAAGTTGATTTTTTGACTGAAAAATCAAAATCCGTTGTTTTTTTTTTTTTTTTGAGTATTGTCTAATCATATGCATTGCTTGCAGTGTTTGCACTAAAGTTATCTCTCTATGTACTTTTTTTCTTTTATAAAAATATCTACTTAACTTTGACTTGAAAATTTAAAAATAAAATTTCTGAATTTTCATTAAAAATTAAATTGCTTAAATTGCAGTATCAAATTTAATCAAACAACAACGAACACAACAATGCACCAACGAACAGCAAAACCTAAAAATTGTCTACGTAACATTTCATGAGTAAATATCATCGATTGCATAGGTTTTTTCCAAAAAACTGCACCAAACTCCTCACTTTCTTTCCTTCTTGTATTGAATAGCTTAACTTTTCCTCTATCAGATAGAAGCCATGCGTTGTCAGGAAAAATCAAAGCGAATTTTCCTCTCAATGTTTTAATTGAATGATTTTTGTAGCTTTCTGATGTATGATTTTAATTTTGTAGCTGTAGTTAGTGGTGGTAATGTTTGAATTTTTCTCGCGGTTCAGATCATCATCTCTACAAAATACACAAAGCCCTTTTTTGTACTTTGTAAATTTTTTGTGCTTTGTAAATTTTTCTTCCTTACTATCTCATAGTCTAAATCATCATGCTTACAGTAGTAGAAAAAGCACTCACTGGAGCGATTGAGCTCATGCTTCCAATCCACTAACATGTAATTCTTCTTTTACGTACCCATAAAAGGACAATCATTTTTAAGTACTCATCAATTATCTAAGATCACACCAAATTCTTTGCTGTATATACTAGTCAGTGTTACTATAAAAAATATGAAATCATCCGCCATCACATCCAATTCCATCCTCGACAAGCCCAGGTATCATTATCACCACTCGACACACCAATCAACAACTACGGCGTGTTCATCATCAAATTTTATAGTATCCAAATGGCCAACGGAGTAGACTCCATGTTATAAAATTTCCAGTCCAGTAAGGGTAACTCTTTTACATTGTGGATGATTTCACTGCCAGCAAAAGTAAATTTTTTATTTTTCTCGACATGCCCTTATTCATTAGCTGCTGTCATTTCATTCCTTCTTTTACTTTCTCTTTCTTACAATCTGCAGCATTCAAAAATTAGTTTTTTTTTTTTTCTGTGAAACTTTCGTCGACATTCTTTAATACTATTTTAGTAATCATAAAAACTTCCCGCTTTATGGACCTTGTCACATCTTTTTATTTTAGTAAGATGAAACAAAATGAATCTGAACAAACAGTCTAACAAACCTGGCTTATAAGAATGTAATATAAATATATAACAACAATTTGCAACTAAAGCTATTAAGCTTTTGAGAAAGTTTTTACAAATAAAGACATTCAACTTTTGGAAATATAACAATTACATCAACAAGCTGACTTTCAATGCAAATCATTTCCAGTCTTAGAAAATCTATCAATCAAAAAAGATAAAGAAAATTTACATTGAGTAAAATATTGAAAAAAAACCGCAACTTCTGTGAAGTGAAATGTTGAGAGTAATACATTCACTTATAAAGCTAAAGATAGTAAGGACAAAATGAAAGTAATGAAAGATTTATTACTTGAAAGGTATACTACTATCGTTACATAAAGATTCCCTTTCATCGTTAAGATTGACTGTCATGTTGTTTCTTTCGTTGTCCACATTTAATAATGAAGAACGCTGACGAAGTGCTGTTATCTCCAACATATTTGATCCTTTTTTGCCCTACAATAAAAATCCAGTTCTTTACAACTTTGGTATTTGATTCGCTACAAATATGAGAACAATTAATTGCTTCAGGGGTTAAACGACTAAATCGGATTAGCTCATATCCAATCTCCATTTCCGCTTGATTGAAAAGTTTTAACATATTCCCACTAACAATTAATATTAAAGAGACCTGAAGTTGTTTCGAACAGCAAGGTGCATCGTGACTGATATCATAAGCATCCGAGATCAGTAGTTTCTGATCATTAAATTTCTGGATCCCGAATCGTACAGTCCCTGGAATGTCGTCCTCGCGCGATATATGTTCCGGAAGAGAATGGAATGAACCGAGTCGTCGATGCGTTTGAATGCTTAACTCAGGCACTGAATCCGTCAAGATAACTTCTGGTTGCTACAATAAAAAAAAAAAAAACAATTTTGAGCAAATTTTGCTCACCACAAATAAAAATTGTGTTGAATTTTGAAATGGTGCGAGGCCTTCCAGTGGCAAGTTCACTCGTCCTATTCTCCAAGTTAGTCTCAAAAATAAAAAAATGACAGACAAAATAACGCGTTGAACTTTCACTCGTTTCTGTATGGATTAGATTGTTCGCAGCTCAATATCTACCGCTTTATTGCTTAGATCTACAAAAGTTTTTATAAAACTTACTGGTTTCATAAATGTTTGAGAAGGGTTATCAGCAAATTTTGCCACAAGCTTATTCAGGTATTGCTGTTTCACTTTGTATTTACGCATTAGACCCAAGCGTTGGTGTAAAGAGAACATTCTGAGACGATTTACTTGACGTTCATAACCTTCCCAAAGTTGTTCAACTCGTTTCGAGCCATAATCTCGCAGTTTGCACATCTGCAAAAGAAAAGTTTACTGTAGGAGACATTATAACGTCGGGGACATTCGTTCTATCCGCCAATAAAGAAACTTTACAAAAGTTTCAGTTGGATAAGATTCAAAATTGATACAGGAGCTTGCTGAAGAATAAGTTTTCTATTGAAGTTAAATTTGCATTACAAAATTTGTCTTCACAAATACGATCTATGCGGAATCTTACCCCATAAAACATTCAATATATGTTTAACTAAATCAGGTATTTAACAACAGAACGTATAAATGGAATTTTCTAACCCTTCTCGAACATTTTCTAAGACGATTAAACCCTAACAATCGTCATAATAGAACCATAAACTAGTAAAAATTGGAGCGTTTTGAAATAATTGAAAAAACTGTAGTAATTCAAACTATATTTTTCTTATTAACGATATGCATATCTGATATTTAAACAAAAAGGTATAAACTGAATTAAGACAAACTTATTTTCTTTACAAGAACAATAACTTCATAGATAATTTATTCTTACTTGCTGAATGTAATTGTCACGTATATTTTCCAAATGTTGATTCATACTTTCCATTTGCGCTGCTCGATAATCACGAAATCTCTCTGACTGTAATGTATAGGACGAACACAACTGATCAACCTGAAATACTCAAACAATTTTTGGCTCATACGATGACCGAAGATCTCCTTATGAAACTTCGTATACTATATAACAGAAATGGAAAATCTCAAATGCCAAGCATTCAGAAAATCACTTCAATTAATATTTCTCACAATTTATCAGCTTAGTAATCACCTGTTGGCGATAGTTGTCTCGTATTTGCTCCAATTTCTTATGATATGTTTCAGACAGCGCAGACATTTGCCGTTGTCTATATCTTTCTACAGCAGTGACCATCTCACGAACCTGTGAATTTCGCTCTGAAATAGATTCATATAATTTAAAATAACACATATAATATAAATAACAAAAGGATGAAATAATAGTTCTATTAAAATCAGATGTGGGAAAGAAATATTTCTGCTCACCAATTCTTTTGATCCACCATAAACCAATCTGTCGACAAGTAATCCAGAGTAAATTAAAGATGAAAGTAATGCCGCATGTAATCATTGCAGCAAGGATGCTTCCCCAAAACACCGACTTCACTACCTCCAAATGGAACCAAAACGAGTAATCCAAACGGAAATGTACTATTTGTGAAGCATTTCCCTATAAAACTGTAAAATTGGTACTTGGTGGGAGAATAATTCACAACACTACGAATGACAATGAAAAACCATAATACCAGAAACCAATATAGTGATTCCGCACCAACAATTCAGAATTATAAAAAATATTAAATAAGATGACATGAACATGTCTCATTTTGCTTTTTTCAATTCTAAAAATGTAAATTCATAATAACAAGCTTTTAAAAACTTTCGCTTTGTACTAATGAAACATGAAGTATTTAGAAGGAAAAAATATTTTGGAAAGTTTAAGTTAATGAAGTGAAAATAGATAATTTTATTGCAAAGCATTTTTTGTCATGAGTAAAAAGCCTACTTTTGAATTCGACAGCGTACATCTGTATCGCTCGACCAATTCTTTTTTAGCAATATTGATAAGGAGGAGTCCACCAGGAATAATTTCATAAATATTATCCCGAGTCCAGTTCATTACAATAGTTCGATTTTCAAAATGATAACTTCCAATCAAAACTTCGGGTCTAACTAACCACCATTGGATGGATAGTGGTAGCTCACCATATGCATCACACGGCAAAACTGCTGCTTCTGCATAAGGAACTCTTAAAATATATTTAGCATCTTGTTCATTTCGTTTCGAAATGCCTGAAATAGGTTTGATTTCTAAAGTGAATTCAGAAAATAGAAATCAAAAGCAGATTTTGAAAATATACAAAAAAGTAAATTCTTTCAGTCTTTTCCACACAATATTTTGATGATTTCGATGAACTTTCAATAACTTCCGAAAATCCGTACAGTTTTAATACTCCATCGGATTATTTGCTTCCATCAACAATTAGCATCAATTATCATTACCAGTTAATCAATGTTTTCCTTCATTAATCGCTATGAAATATGTAAAAAACGACTGAAGCTGACTAATTACATAAAAAACGTCACATATTTTATAATCGTTTTAAATTCTGAATTTAATTTTTTGTTTTAAACGAAGAATTTTTCAAAATTTGACTCATTATTATTGCCCAAAAGCAAACCTATGGAGCAGTTCTCGGGCAAATCATCTGCACAATTCATTTGTGGTTGTAGTTTGAAAGGTAGCACTTTTGTCCACTTGTTGAGACAAATATTACAGCTCCAATTGTTTGGCATCATCTCAATAAAATCAAGATTTTTTGCCCTGAAAAGGCAGTAAGAACAAAATGCTGCTGTAAAACCTTTCAACATATTTTTATCAGCAGATTGTACAAAAATTTGATCAGAGAACTCCTCAAATTCTACTGCAAGCGACGTTTTATAAGATAAGAAGGCAGAAGTTCAATATCCAATTAATTCAGATCCCACAGAATTATGAATACTTGCTAACAAAAAATATGCAAAGAACCTTATGAAGAAATCTGGTGGCAGATATCGCATTGGTGTATTTGTCAAGCGGAAATCTCTTACTGCGGCCGGTAACCTACCAACAATGCTGTGTAATTGAAAACTGTTTCTTAAATCCAACTGAAACAGAAAGTTATATAATATTACAGAAATATTGATACGAAAAATATAAAAATTTCGCTCAATTAATGAAATATGTACGAGATCTATAAAACAAAGCATCCAGTTCAAAAAAATTAATAAGACTGTTTGCATCTGTTAATTAGGAAAATTCTTTAGGAAAAATCTCTCCAATCTTCCTGATTCATCTCCAGCAAGCAAATCGAAAAAAATGAAAAGAGTGCAAGTTATTGAAATTAAAAGATAAAGAAATTTTATCTCTCATGATCCAAAATTACATTGAAATCAAATATATTTTGACAGATTAAAGAAAAATTAAATAAAACGTAGCAAATATCAGATAATCAAGCAAGTATCGCAATATGCATATTGGAAAATGCAAAGCTGAAGTTTAATAAGAGAACAGAAAGTTCAATCATTTAATTTTAATAAAATTTAATGGTTTAATGTTAATAAAATTTAGTGTGTGAAATACATTACTTCCTAATTCAATAAAACATTTCAAAAACAGATCTAAACAAACCCTTTGCAGTGAAGGTAAGTTAACTGAATCGAAATCAATAAAAGTGAATCTGTTATACTGCAATGATAGATGTCGTAAATTCAGTGAAATGAATAATGGAAAAACTGTTAATCCACAATTATCCATATTCAAATCAGATAATTTAGAGATGGTAGAAAGTGAAGAAAATTGTTCTAGTGAAGGATTATTCGATAAATTCAAATCTTCTAAAAAAAATGGCCATTCATTATAAATTCGGGTTAATCCATTTGAAGACAAATCTAGCGATATTGCATTTGGTATCACAGATAACTCTGAAACCTGAAAAATTGAACAGTTCGTCTGATATTCACTAGTAGTTCCTATATTCCAACTGTAATAATCGAAAATCATATTTTTGTTAGTTGCATGAGACTACTAGCATCTGACATCGAAACCAAACTAAATTCGAGACGGTAGATTGTAACAAACTAGTGAGAGTGGGAAGAACAAGTATGTTGAAAGGGTTCTCATCTAATGTCGGTCCAAAAAAGCTAATATAAGTGAAACTATTAATTCTAAAATTACATGAATCTATCATTACTGCTAGATCGCTATTGATAAGTAATAAATCAAAAGCTTGAAAGTTAGATATCAAAATTTAATTATGATGGAAGTCCATTAATTAAGCGCAACTGGCAATAGCTTACTTGATTAAACGATAAATTAAGGTGTTGCAATTTGTTGATTACACACTGACCAGTATCAGATAACTTGAAAAACCGATTGTGAGATAAATCAACTACTTGTAATGATGATAATTCATTCAAGGCTAAACAGATTTCGTTCCAATTCCATAAATAATTGCGACTCAGATTCAGAATACGTAAGCTTTGCAGAGAATTTGAAACAGATGGAGAAAGTTGTTGTATAATACAATCATGAATTGCAATGTTGCGCAGCGAAGTAAAATTTTCGAATATATCCAGACTGATGTACTTCTGCAAAATGTAAATAACTGATTTAGGCAAATGCCTCATTAGTTTTCTGAAATAATATCAATACCAGTGTCTACAGTTCTATTATCATGAGAAGTAACTACAAAATTAAAACAAAACTTCCGAAATAAATTATCATATGAAAATCGAACATATCAGTTTGATGTAATCGTGATCGTGTTCTTTCACAACAAATCCCAACCTAATTTAAATTCAGTAAGGAAATGAGCAACCTGCGAGCACTTAGTGAACGAAATACTGTGAACTTCTGGTACAAGCTTCAGAATACGCTGATCGAGCTTATCAGGTTCTACATTAACACATGTTATTGTATTGTTTACGCAAATACATCCATATTTTTGGCATGGATTATCGAGTATTACTGTTGTCTAAACAATCAAGAAATTGGCTAAAAGTTAGAAATATTGTAATGATCATATTATGAACCATTTCAATACATCCCGCAATGAAAAACAAATTAATCGAAAAATTTTTGATTGAAAATTCATCAATTAACAAAGTTTTCGGATTCCCAACTGTAAAAACCGTTCAAACTGAAATTCTGCCAACAGAAAAATTATTTGAAAATTATTTTTACTAAAAAACAGAATTCAGCCAAAAAAAAAAGTTACCTTCTCGTTATCGACATAAGATTCTGCTTTAATTTGGTAACTGGCATCAGCGCAGAAAACCAAAGGTATGCAAACCTGTATGCTGATTAACAAACGATATGCTATGCATAGTGCTTTGATAAGCATTCTGTTGTTCCCCGAACTCCTGTTTGTTTCTCGACCAATTAATAAAACATCTTACATGATTACATGGAGAATACTGTACCACTAAAATCGTACTTCATCTTTTACTGTTATGATCAATGGATTATCATTGAACGGACAAGCAGCGAGATAGCTTCTGTTCACATTGCAGAGAGAACAAGAACTGCGATATTAAATAGTTTATTGATGAACTTTGACCCCACTAATCATTAAAAAAAGGACAAACTTTTAATCAAAAATTCTAACTCAATCTTCACTTTTAAATATACAATTTCAATTTACGTTTCATAAATTGTTGCATGTTAAATTTTGCTATATGTGTGTCTTGCGTTATTGAAACAATAAGTGGGAAAGGTTGATTTACTGGTAAGTAAATTGATGCATTCAGGTTGAGGGTCATTTATTTGTCTATTTCAGGTCATGTTAATTTTCTTGAAGCCATTCAATTCGCTAACACATTATTCTGGTCAGATTTCTTGTTGTTCAAGGCAATTTGTAACTACGTTAACTCTATTCAAGAAGAAAAGTAAGTATTTTACTTTATTGTTATCAGAAACGACTATTATCCTCAGAATGTACTTAATGTTGTTAAATATCATTAGTGGCAGTTTTTAAATTCATCCTTTCACATCCAATCTTTCATTAAAAAAAAAATATTTTTTTGATAAGTAATTTTAAATATCATTAATTTGAAATGAATGTTGTAACAATTTTCAGTTGATACTAAAGTTGATGGAAATACGACTATTGTTGAAGTTGTAGATGTTCCAGACGTAGATGATCGTAAAGTATTGAAGCATAACCCGGAAACTTGTACATTATGCACTTGTGACATTCCAGTCAAGGTAATTTCTTTATTTAATATATTGCAGCTGTTTCAAGAAAATTTTCTTCATTTTAACGTTGAATTTTAAGCAGTGTGTTTGCAGATCCGTTATTCAGATGTATTGATTTTGGAGCAGTTTATGCGGGAAGATGGAACTGTACTTCCACGGGAACTTACTGGTTTGTGCAAGAAGCAACAGCAAAGAGTCGAACGTTGTGTTATGCAGGTACTGTAAAATTATGATGAATGTAAAAAAAGTTATGGTGAAAATGAAAATGAAGAGAGTGATTAACATTCGATGAAAAAATTCATTCTTTTTACAGAAGCAAACTTTCAGGCTCATTGGGCTGGTCTCTTTCCAGATAGGACGACTGCTGATTTCGATCGTTCTGGGTACAAACGATTTGCAAGGTCTTTTTCATCTTTTTTATCGGTTTATTGCTATAAAGCTGTATTTAAGAGCAGTCGAGTTCAAATGCTGTTACTAAAATTTGTTACTGATCTTTTTCAGTTTTTTCTTTGACCTTGTAGATCTTATATGTAAGCAAGTAGATATTTCATTTACTAAAATGATGAGTTTTGTAATTCAGTAGATAAAAAGTAAACCCATTGTAAAACATAAGTTACATTGTTATACTATATAGGTACTGGAACAGTTCTATAGATATATACCGATTGAAAGAAGAAGTGGTCGCCGGCTCATGGTACTATATTAAACGGTATAATACACGTGCAGTTGCTCTTAAAAAGAATTGAAGTCTGTGATAAATTGAAAAAAAATAGGTTCTTGAAGAATTTAAATCAAGCTCTTTGGAGGGAATGTTCCGGAATTTACTTAATGATTTTTCGGGATTGGGCTTCAAAAAACACGTTCCACTTACATAGCTTAAATGAGTGGGGATAGAAATATTACAAGAACCAAATAAATTATTCTTAAGCCACTTGTTTTAAAATACTTTGTTGATAGCTGCAGTGACCTGCCTGAGATTATTTGGTATTACATTAAACAATCAGTGTTTGTAAGTTTTCAAGAACTACAGGAATGTTAGCTAATTAATCGTCTATTTATATAAAAATAACAAAAACTTTGTGTAACACAATACTAATGTGAACATTTTACTATAAGATATAGTAGTTGAACAACTTGTAATTTTATTTCGTGATTTGGTAACTGTCTGCTTGGATTCTAAATCGAAAAATTAATTGGGTCATTTTTGTCATCATTTTTTTTTGTTCATATCATTGTAAAGACTTTCTATTTTATAGCTATTTATTGTTTTGTTAATAATTAATTGTAAGCAATATATGCATTACCATATAGTTCAGTTAACGAATACAGTAACATCGTTGAATGTACAAAATTCTGATCTTTCTTACATAATTAAAACATTTATGAAGGAGTATATATACCTCATTTTTAAATTCCCATTTTTTAGTAATTTAAGCAGTATATCCGTAAGATTTTGTTCTGTTAGCGTTGTAGTCGTAAAGTTTGAAGTTTCGAAAGTCTGAAATTCTCTCCAGCTTGTCTTCTTAACTTCAATGTCTCACTGGGCTGTAGGGCGCTAAGTGGTGCTGCACTTGGATTGCTATATAATACATCATATTCCAAACCAAAATTGTAAATTTTGTCTCTCATCCACTATGAATGAATTATATCTTTCATGTTTCACGAGTTTTACATGCAAATAAATTTGGAAAATGCATCACTTTTGTTTAAATTTTACAGCATTAGTGTAGACCGAATTACAATTGTACAGAATTTCGGCTCTGACCTAATTTCGTTTTAGCGTTGATTGAATATTGGCATCGATGCATGATTGTAAAGCCCTTGAGCCATCAAATGCAGGGCCAGTACAGGTCGATGCCCGGATGCTTTCTTCAGTTTTGCTCGTTTATTCTGAAAATTAGAAATTCAGAAAACTTTTCATTTATAAAATAAAATTGTAAAAGTCGACATGATTAGTAAGGGATATCTCGAATTCCGCAAAAACTAGTGAATTGAAGTGTAAAGAGGAAGCAATCAAACTTGCATTATTAGAAACATAAATTTTGTCTTTAAGAATTTCCACTTGTTAAAAATTTTTTATCAAATTGTAGAAAATTCTGAAAGCACATCTTTATTTTTTTTTAAATGTACTACATGTCGATCTTGACCGCTCTATCGCGTCTGGAAAGTAATCTCTCTCAGTGTAAAGGTTGTAAATTAATAAATCAAATTGGTTATTTAGCGCGATAAAAAATGTGTAATATTATATTGCATTTTGTAATCCTACTGAGAAAATGATGGACAGACTTCAAGCTATTAAAAGCACAGAAATGTCTCACCAGTTCTTTTTCAAATATCTGATTAATGAAATATTTGAAGATGTTTAACTGTAGTATGATGAATCATTATTAATAAGCAAATGACTGGTTTTTAGATTTACACTGAAACGGCAGTAATTTAGTACTAAATATGACTGATAAAGTTAGTTCAGCATCCAGTAGTCCATAACGATTGAAAAGATGAACAAATAATTCGAAAATCTTATCGAAATGCAATGAATGTATTGGAAATGCAAAAAATTCACATTGAATTGATGATCACTGATATAATATGAAAAATTTTTGCACCATCCTTCTCACTTTCATCAAGCTAGCTTAAAGGTATGTTTGGAAGTAGTGACAGTAGTTAATTTTCTTGCATATTTCAAATTGCTTACAACTGATGTAAGAATTTCGATTGCGCATAATCTCTGTTCATTTGTAGAT
Organism: Mansonella ozzardi; assembly: GCA_029876185.1. Lineage (NCBI taxonomy): Eukaryota > Metazoa > Nematoda > Chromadorea > Rhabditida > Onchocercidae > Mansonella > Mansonella ozzardi. Next base: position 25,367 of record JARVGP010000225.1, on the reverse strand, counting down.
TTTCATTAAAGTTTGAATTTCATTGAAATTCAATACTAGCTGTTAAATTTTGAAAATGTAATTTCTCAATAAAAACTTTAGTTGTGTTACAAGTAAGCTCTAACTTTTTCGGTTAAATAGTGTTATGCCATCATTTGTATGTTTTCTCCAATAAAGTTGAAATTGTCCGGACAGCTCATCAAACAATTCTTTAATATTTCCGTTAGTTTCGGAGATGTCTAATAGTAATCGTCATGATGACATGTAATACTAAGTAATAAACAGGTTATATCATGAACGGGTTATATCATGTCAACATTGACGATAGAACTATTTTATCGCTCAATCAGAGTTCAGTATCATCGTTTCCTTTCCGCTAAAAGATTGTATCGATAGATAGTCCAATCATTTTGCACCTTGTTATTACTTACCAATTGACATTTCTCATACCTATCATTAGACAGGCAAATCATCCATTACATGCAAGGTATGATTTTCAAGAAGGCTGGGAAACTAAGAAATCATTGATTGAACTAAACCTCAGAAACAAATCTTTTACGGTAAGATCAAACTAGATGACTTAAAAGCAGAAATCAGTCATGATGTTATGATAAAGTAAGAAAATAAATTTACAAAATATTGAAAAAATGATGGATCAAAAAGAATGTTACTTAAAAATTCATAAAAAAAAATTAACAATTGATAATTCTTTGCTCATGAAGACTAAAAATGAAAAAAAAAATTAATGAAAAAGTAACTATAAGATATTAAATGTTTTGGTTTTAAGGACAATATCTGTTAATCTTACTAATAGTATCAATTTATGTTTACGAATTGTCCTATAAAATTTTTTATAAATTTGCTAGATTAATAAACCTTTTGATGATAAAAGCACAAAAGTATTCTAACAATTGACATAAGCTGTTGTATGACATCATGAAATGAGACAATTTTTCCATTTTATCGGATTGGCAAAACTTTCATGGAATTTGCATCCAGCAATTAAAAAACTAAACTGCGATTCTAGAAAGGCAAAAGGGAAAAAATTTAGAAGTAAAAAGATATAAATCAACAAAAATGGAAAAAAAAAAATGAGAAATCAACGAACAACTTTTTCGGTTTCTCTTTGAGAAGATGGAAATTAATATGAACAACTACATAATCCAAAAGACAAGTTCTTGTAGGAAATTTATTTCAGAGCGGAGGTACAGCTCCATTGGTCCATAGCGGCAAATTATACAGAGAGACAGTTGCAAGATTTGACTACCTGATAATAAATAAATTCATCTAAAACGTTATTTGATGATTAAAGAGTTTGCAATGCGACATATCTTTGCCTCTTTCCGCACATACATATGCAAATGTGTCATTCCTTTCCTTGATTTAATTCATCCAATTCTTTTACAGATGGAATTGCGGGCTCGAAAAGGATAAGAACAATGATTTCGCAACCATTTAAGAAGTAAATTTATTGTTAAAAAATTGAAAATTAGATCAAATTTATTGTTAAAAGAAAATTGAACTTTTGAGTGCATCCTTTTCTAATATCTAAATTTTTCTAAATTTCAAAAATATTATAACAAAAGAACAATGATATAATTTAAAACTGATAAAATAGATTGACTACTGATAACATCACCACTATCACTATAATTATTTCTGTTATATCTACGAACAAATGATGACGATATGCGAATTTAAATGAAAAATTTGTATTGATGTTGATGAGGTAAGTGATCATTTCAAGCGCAGCTGTCTCTACTACATACTTTCTATTTACCGTTCGTAAATGATGCTTTACGGTATTTTCAAAATATAATGTGCACTTATAATGATCAACACAATTGCATGAAAATAAAAAAGCAAATGAGAAAATCGAAACCTGTAGTTGTTGTTTGGCTATTTTCGGTAAGTATTTAAGAAGTACTAATGGCGCTACCAAATGTTTGTTACTGTGAGACACTTGAAGTAAAACAAAATTATGCAATTTTAACTATGCTTCCTAAATGTTTCATCTCATGTTTAGCTGACATGATGATTAAGACACTGAAGAAAACTTAACAATGAATTCTATCCTAAATATAATCAAATGAATGCGATTTGATTTGCATGATTACAATTTCATAATTTTTGATAACTCTAAAAAACTTTTAGCTTGAAATCTATAATAGAGAAAAGTAGGTGAAATTGTCTTCTGATAGACGCCCACCTTTCTCATATATGATCTTTATTCTCACTCAAATATCCGTTGCTTTGTTTTTATCCCTCATCAATTTCAAAAAATTCAAAATGAATATTAGGCCAACAGATGATGAATAATCGCTGACATTCATCACAAGTTCTCTTTCCAGTTTGGTATTTTTTCAACGAAGTAAATATCGAAGAAATATTAGAACACTAATGAAGAGGAAATTCAAATTTCCATTTATACTGCAGTATATTCATCAAAATATAGTCAAAAATCAAAATATAGTCGAAAACTAATTAATTTGTGTGATTATCAAGCGAGATTATGAAGAAATTTTTTTTTACTAGAAAAGAATTCGGAACAGAAAGAAGCTTGTTGTGAAAATAATGAATTTATATATTCTTTGTTTAATAATTTATATGGGACCAGAAATCAGTGCAGATAAACTATGGTACTTTTAAACATGAAACAATTGCAAAGATACCTGGAACCATATTTTGATCTGTGATTCGTTTAGGCCAAGCTCATGTGCCAGTTCCTGACGCCGTTTTTCTGTGAGATACCGGTTATCCGTGAATTGTTGTTTCAGCCGTTCAAGTTGTTCAGCAGTAAATGCTGTCCGTGGTCGCTTCTCATCATCGTTGAGATTTGCCTCTTTCCGTTTCGTCCTGCGTGACCTTGGCCCTAAAGTAAGCTGGGCTTGCAAAAACAATTCTCATCAAATCAAATACATTGTAATTTAACAATTACTATAAAATATTGTGACAATTTGCAAATATTTAGACAAATTCATGAATTGAAGAATTTCCATAATCTTTCAATGGAAATTGCAGTTCCCAATGTCAATTACTACGATCATTTGTTCAACAATCATTCATCATGATTAGGTAATAATTATAACGTGTGATAATTGCATTTGAAATAGTTTTGATGGATGAATAAGTGTAGTGATGCAAACTGCGCACGCAAATTAGCCGAGAAGAAAGATGAGAAGGGTAAAAAAGTTACGCAACTGCATCTACCGAGCATCTACCATATCTACCGAGCCTTTTCTGTTGATTGCTATCTAAACTTTAAGCTTTTAAGACTTCTAGCAAAGTACGTGATGATGCAACTTTGAATATATACCTACCATTTGAATAGATCTCTCTTTGTTCATTTAGCTATTCAAACTACAGATGACTTATTTGAAAACTTTTCCAGGTATACCTGAACTTGGTCGATCGGAATACCGGGTACAATATATCCAAGCCGGAAATACTGTATTCATATTATCCGGTATGGTTGATGCACATGGTTTTAGAGCTGCCTCGTGCTGCTAAAAAAAAAAACATTAAGAATTCATATATTCGTACAAATCTCTATCTATGCAACATTTACATTAATGATCATTCTGAGAGGAAGTTCAATTAAGAAAATAAATAGTCTCATAATTGATCTTCCTAGCCAAGGAAGTAAAGAAAATTCTAAAGAACCTGGGAAAAGAGAGATTAGATATTTGATAGTTAACAAGATTTTTGAAAGACAATGAATTATTGGTACTGAAATATTTTTTGAAATGTCACTACAACAGTGATCGAATGTAATTTAAGATGTCAAAAAAGACAAAAAAGATCTTAGCGTGGATGAATTAAGATATGTCATTCAATTAAAGTTAATATAATACAGATTAAATAATGTTGACATATTATGAAACGATGGAAAGATTTGTAAATTTTATTCAGTTTTGAGTTAGTGAAAAACATACTTACCTTACCGAAATCTGGTCGCAAAATATTCTGTATGGAAAATTTTAGCTTAGAATTCGTTTGATATTTTCCATTATGATGTGATAACTCTGGTGAAGAGAGGCCTTCGGAAACGGAATCTGATATACTACCCATCTGAATAATAGGACAATTTGATGATATATAACCGAATAATATTTAGAATTAACTGATTCTTTCGTATAATTATTTAATCAGTGATTTTTTGATTGGTTAATTTCAGGCTTTTCATAAGTATTGATGGGCAACAGTTAGTATCATTTTATAATATTTGCTCAGTTCATCTTTACATTTTAACCCTTTCATTTCCAAATCAAAACAAAAAATATGCAAATTTTTTAAAAGTAAACCTCAACATTGAAGATAAGAAAAAATTTGATTCGTCTACAAAATTTAGCGGTAAAATGAGAGTTTTCGTTGCAGACAAAACTTTCCCTTCTTCTCGTCCTTTTTTCTGTCAGCCTTCAATGATGAACTATTGTGGTAGCCATCGTTATTTCAGATCAAAACCTGATGTTTATCTGAATTTGTATTTTAATTTCGGCATTTTTTTTTCATGAATCGCTTCGAAAAATTCAAAAATAATAACGTAAACAATTTATAAGTCAATTTGCAATAAAAGAAAATAAGTGATGAAGCTAATAAAATAATTATTGCTTAGAAGAGTTTAGCAATCGATATTTACAATAAAAGTGTTATTTTGATAGTAATTTAATTACAGTCTTTTTGTGCTGTCAAAGTCTAAGAATAACTTCAGTGCAGTTTTAGTTTATTTAATTTTCTTTCTTTTATGAGAAAGAAGTCCAGCAATCAAAACAATGTATTCATTTGTAGACTGAGCAATACCATAATGACTTGCATAAATTCTAATTAGTATAAGCAGCACAATCATATAGAGAAAGTAAGTAAATGAGCATCGCTTTATCAACTGATATGTCTTATTTTAATTATAATACCTCACTACACTGATTGGTTGACAAGCCATTCAAAATGGTCATTCGATTTTCCCTCTTTCTAATTATTTAATAAAGTTTTTCACGTACTTTTGACTTATAAACCATGAATGGGTCACATGCCTGGGCATCCATTTTGACGATCATAAAATTACCGAGTTTAATCATAACATTAGCAATAAAAAAAACAATAAAATAAGATGATAAAAACAGCAGTTATCCTAATGATAATAAATTTTATAACAGTAGCAATGAAGTAATAACGATACTGATGATAATAATAATGATAACAATAATTCTACAAATAACAGCAATGAATAGATATCACAGTAATATAATGATGGCGAAAGGAACCGAGGTTGTTGTTTGGAAATTGTTAATTCAGTAATTTAAAAGGCGCAGTGTCTCTTTGTCGCTTCAATCTTTTCGTCCTCCTCGACCGGTCTGAAGGAAATTTGTCGTCACGCCTATTCTTCTCCGTTAACCGTGCACGGCAATTCTACCGTATCCCATACGTCCTTATAGCTTTACTCTCTTCCTATTCTTACTCTTAATTCTAAATCAATTGGTTTATTTAGCAAAAGCTCCGCCTTCTAAAGCTTAAACAAAGAATGGATGTGAGAAGAGTTGACAAAGCAATAATAATAAGCTTCAATATTGTTTGACTTTGATGAGATTAATTAAGTTAATTAAGTTACATTTTGATGGATTTCCATCCAATTCTCTCTTCTTTCACCTGTAACAATAGCATTTCCTTTTTCCATCTCTTATATTTCTCTTCTGAAACGATGCTACTATTCTCGAGATGATCTCGAGAAAAAAGTCCTGTCGCTCAATATGGAAATTAATTAGTTGCTTACTCATCACTTTAGCAATTATCAAAATAAATTGCTACTACGAACAAAGAAGTAATTGAATGATGCCTTCTATATCACTCATCTACGTAGAGTTCCTACATAAACTAATTTAATGCAGTTTTAGAAAGCAATTAATTTGTTCCTTTGTAGACTTCCCAGATCACACACATACACACACATATACATACAGATACATACACACACATGACAAACATATACCTCTCTTTGGATACATAGAGATCAAGGCACTGATTCTTCATCATTTTGTTGATTTTCCATGCTAGTAATTAGACGATGAAGCTCCATCCATTCTCTTTTATCTATAATTGGCAAATTATTTGCTTCCATACATTATTGGCAATTATCGAAAATAAAATTGCCTGCTCAGAGATTATTGTTACAATTGAGAAATGAATTATTCAAAAAAAGCTAAGGTAGTATGAAAAATAAAAATAATTTAATTTTTTAAAATTTTCACTTTTTCGTTTTTTTAACGTTTTTCAGGATATATACTTTCCCGTATTAAATATTTTAACTTTTTGTATTGATATTACTACTTTGTTATGCCATCTTCGCTTCTTTGTTTCTATCATGATCTTTAACTATTCCATTTTCTAATTATCTAATTATCGAATTTAGAAGAAGAATAATGGGAAGTCAAGGTAAAATGGCTTCAAACACCATCTGCAACATGTCAACATCTGCACTAAATTTTTTAAATTAATTATTGCTCATAAATTGGTAATCAAAGATTTTATGAGAAATTTTCACCAACTCGTTTTCTTTTCATCATGGATTCTTAAAAACTTTTATGGAATTTGACCTCATGCTGCTATTTCAGCTAATTGATTTTCATTATTTTACATTTTTTAAATATGCATGGAAAAGGTGAGAGAAAAAGGGAAAAGTAGAATTGATGTTGAAAATTGCTTGCTTTCTTATTTGATCAATTACTATCATCATTGTAATGGTTGTCGTTATTGCTATCACTATCCTCATTACTATCCTAATTCCCTTGTTATCATATGATATCAACACTATGACCACTGATAATATATCACTATTCTATTCCTATGATCGTTGTTGCACCATTATGATATCGTTGGTATGATCATCGCCGTCAGTATTTTGATTGTTATCACTATCACCGACATAATTGTCAAATATTGCTGTTGTTGGATTTTATCAAATAATTTCATCAGTTTCGTTGGCGAAACTACTTCATTCGACATCATTTTTAACTGCATAACTAAGAGACATTTGCAATTGATACCATAATTTGACAATTTGAAAAAAATTTCTTTAAAGTTTGTTTGTGAGCCAAAAATTGTATTATAGCAAGGCACAAGAAGGAAAGAGACGTGGAAAATTTCTATGAAATTAAAAAAAAGATATTGTGAAAGAGAATCTATTCCAATCAGAAGCTTAAAACTTCGGATCTTTTATGCCATGCGAAAAAAATTATCCTTTCTGGTAACAATGATACTGTAACTTCAATCAGAATTTGATGAATCTGCAGAAATGATTAAGTTTGATTTATTTCATCGTTTAATCTGTCTCAGCAAATTAGATTAAAATTTAAGATTATCGTTAAGGAATTACTTAGGTCCGAGAGTTAATTCATTCTGCATAAAACATTGAGCAACTCAAACTTTTTTCAAGCAATTCCGAAATAAATTGCACAAGAAAAAATTAAAAATTTTAATTTTTAGAACAGTGTAATAAGAAACTTTCCATTCATCAATCGCTAAAGCATAATTTTTGTGGCATCTTGTCAATTACACTTTCAATTACGTTACGATTAACTGAGTGAAATTGTGAAATTAATTTGAAGAGCAGATTAAATGATTTGTCTACTTTTTAAAATAATGTGATATAACAAGAAAATGAATCTTGCAGAGATTATACGGTATTGCTTTGCAAAGATCATACCGTACTGCAAAATATATGTTATAAAGAAAAAAGATCAAGCCAAAATGAATGTAAATTCTGGAAGTTTTTTTTAGGGAAAAGATTTCCATTGGTACTATCAAATAATTTTTTGGCTGCACTTATATTAGTACTGTATGGAAAGATTCAATGCTACATTGAATATACTTAACAATTACCGATTTCTTTGAGAAATAGTAGATCGCATCAATACAAAGAGGATCAAAGTTGTTAGTATCCCTTTTATTCGGTAGTAGCAGGAAAATGTTGACGGTAGTTGCAAAGCTGGGAAACTACAAAGTAAGGACATGAGAATTAAGAATCAACAAGCAACACTTGATAGATTGCCTAGAGCGGTAGCCTTTACTAAAACTAGCATGAAAATTTTGTGGACATAATGATGAAAACGAAATTGGCCTGGAGAGAGAGAGAGGAAGAGGGAAAGAGATAAGAACAAGAAGGGATTTGAAGAAAACGTAGTAACAACTTCAATTGATGCTAATGCGCGAGAACAGTTTAGAAAAGTTACCTACATTATCAATTTTGCTTTCGATATTCGATTCTTCCTCATACATCCTATGAACTCTATTCCAGTAATTTGCGAAGCATTTGATGATTGATTATATTTTCATTTTTTTGACTTTGCTAATATATTCATTAGAATATTTGCAGGCAATTTAATTTATAACTATACCAAGGAAACATCCAATATTGTCATGATGCAAGTCAATATTGGATATTTTAGCAACATAAAATCGATTAGTTTGCTTGCTTTCAACAAATTAGAATCTTTAGCTGACACATATATCGAACGTGGTGTAAATAAATGATTAAAAACTTTTATTTGATGTAAAAGATAAAATATAAACAGCATAATTGGAACACAACAACATTACAAAGCAATCCAATAAAGTCGAACGGCATGTCCAAACTTGTTTTTTTTTATTCTACTTTTCACCGGCTTCGTTGACTCCTTACCATGTTTGTTGTAGTTCTCGCAAAGAAAGTTTTCTTCTTTTTGGATAGCTTGCTTTCTACCTGACTTTCTGTATCATCTGATTTCATTTTATCAGTTTTTATTGGGCTTGCCTGATTCATTATTACTGGCGTAACTTGCTGAAAATACAGACATTTTTCTTAATCTTTTTCGATTCGAAGTATCTACTTATGCTAGAAATTCGTTTACATCCATTATTACCATAGTGAAGTTTTAAAAGAGTTCCAGGAAAATGTTACTACTGTAGAAAATCTCTAATAGCAATGTAAGATGATAATTTGCTTGTTTGGTACTAGCTTCTATGAGATGAGACTAAGATGTATGCTGAAACAAATGACGAATTAACAAAAAAAATCGAAGAAAATACTTTCGCTTCTGAGAGTCCAACAATGGGTGGCAATTGATAACCGAGTTCAGCAAATTTATTTCCTCTAATCTTTATATTCTTCAGCAATCGTTTCTGAAATATAGGATAAGGCAATTGCAATTAATTTAAATTACTTTTGTCTCTATAATGAAGTTTTGATTTCTATTCTATGTTTCTATTCATGAAATGAAACATACTTTTGCCGCTTCTTCACACCATCCACTCTGCATCTTATTCAATTGCTTCGCATGACGTTTTCTAGTAGCATTTTTTAATGGTGGCGAAATTATTTGTGGTCCTTTACATAAACATGATGGCAAATCTTTGTTTTTTATTACTTTGCCTGAAACAAACATCCTTGAATTGGTGATAATTAATTAACGGTACAAGCAACTTGCTGTGTACGCTTCCAATTTATTTTTCCACTTTGAAATAAAACAGAAAGAGGGAAAGTTGCTCTTCCAGCATTCTAATTACATAAGAGAGACTGTAACTGTAAAAACAGATAAACAAACGAGTGTAAATGATCAATTTTTTTATGCTGCAAAATTTATTACTGTTTCTCCATTGTTATATCGAAAACGCTTTATGTTAATAAGAATTACACAGAGAGACCTACATTCCAATCGTTTTTCGAACATTAAATAACCATCCATAGCTTCAGCCGCTAATTGTGCTACCTCACAATCTGTGAAAAGTATAAAGGCCCATCCTTTATGATTTCCAGTCTAGAAATAAAATAGTTGCGAAAAACATTCTATATAAAACTTAAACAAATAAGATTAAAAAAAGAACTGCAATATAGCAAATGTTTTAATGAGATCCAACAGTTTTGAGGTATTAAAATTCACATTTTTAATCATTCGAAACAGCAAGGTACAGCGAAATTGAAAGATCCGCTTACGAAATGAACATTTAGAAATTTGCTTTCAGATTTAAATTCAAAAAATGCTTCTAAAACCCTTTGTTTCAATCGTTTTGTACAGGAAATGCAAACTGTTTCAAAAGCATAGCAGACGATTTGTAAATTTATGAGCATCAATCATCTTTTCAGCTTTGATAAATCAAAAAATTTCAGTTCAATCTAAATAAATCTCACCCGTTACCTCTCATCCGTTAAACATAAAGTTTTTAAAATAAATACAATAAATTGCAGGAAAGTTATTAATAAAGTGCATGGTTCGTAATTTTTTTTAGCAGTTTCATGTTCTCATATCTTAATTCCTACGTTTATATTCCCCTTGACAAATAGATCAAAGAGGCAGACATGGATAATTTCACTTACTTACTTAAACTATAATGGTGAGTTTACTGAATTAAAACAGCAAAAAAACATCAATAAAATGTGAGAAATGAAGCTTCTTCGAAAAAAATGAGCAAAAAAACTGTTCAATTATTTCGAATATTTCAAATATTCTTGCCACTATTACTTTCATCTTGTTTGCCAAATATTCTTTGTAAATGTTTCTATCTCTTCATTTTTTGCAAACAACTTGAAGTTAGTTGATCTTTTAAAAAGCTATAAGTAAAGAGAACTCAGATATAGATCTCGATTTTAAAGATGGGCAGAAGAATGTTCAGTCTAGATTTAAGCGTTTTGGTCTCATTTCAAAAAGCAATCAGAAGAGTAAAAGAATGATTAGGTTTTTATTAGGGAGAGAAGATGGGGCAATGTCAACAAACAAATTGAAGTCTTTAAGTTGCGTAGAATGGGCACACCTTTTTGTTCCTTGCAACTCGCACCCGTCGAACAGTACCGAACTGCAAGAAATAATTCAATAATTCCTTCTCGAAGAATCCGAAGGGAATGTGTTTGATTACTATGGCCTTTGAATTGCTTTCTGGATCAATTTCCGACTTTTCCTGAATCCCTGACTTTTCCTGAATTCCTGACTTAGAAGATACCATCTTTCGTTTCGAATTTTTGATTTCTTTGTTCTCAGTCATATTCTTTAAACTCTGAAAAAAATGAAGCAATCATATTTCACAACAAACTGGATTTATATCATTGATATCACTTTCCTTCCTAATAGATTTAAAATAGACAAAATCACTCAATAAGTTCATTTTAACATGAAACCCCAAATTACTTGCTAAGTACAACATATACAGCTAGATACATTTAACTTCAGAAAAATTTTTCCATATTTTCACTGCCATCCTCTAGATGCAGTCTAAAATGAACCTTAAAATTAATATGTACGAGCACCAATTTTTTAAGATCAAAATTGAACGCTATCATACGTTTGAATCGATGCAAAAAACTGAATCCCCGAAACAAATTTTATTTACAGTAATCAAAATCACAAGCGGAAAACGCAAAAAAAGGAGTTATCACAGAAAAATTCTGATATTTAACGGTATAAAACAACCAAAATAAGAAACGAAAAAATGAATAAATACGAAAAACTGTGATAAATTCAGGCATTGCATGAAATTGAATAATAAAGATAAAAAAAATTACACGTTTTCTGATAAATGCTATACAATAAGCACTCGGTTCGTTCATTAACTTTCACAGCTTCTCACTCCAACTACAAAACAATAAGAGTTGACTAAAATTTATTAAAATATTTCTTATGCATAGCAGTTGGTCAAACAAGAAAACAAATCTTTTCTAATTATTTAGAAAAGGAAGAGCTATGATTGTTTCCAACACAGAACCACAGGATCAAGAAACATCGTAACAATTTGCAATAATATGAAAGGCACCGATCATTTTCATATAAAATGAAAAGAATATTTCAGAAAATAATAACTATCAAATGTCTCATACCATCTGTAAAATGACTTAACAAACCACTGAACTTTGTATGATAACTCACATACAACTATGAAAATCTGAAGCTATTTGTTAAATGAACAATTCTAATACAAAATAGCCTCAGAAACAATCATAAATTGCTTAAAGATTAAAAGGTCTTCTTTTCTAAAAGCTATATTTCTGACATACCTATGCTCATCAAGCACCAATTACAATTAAATGAAAAGAGATTCGGTTATTTTAATGAGCCTAAAACCCATCATTAACGCGAAATAATGCAATAAAAATATTCAAACTATCTCTCAGGTACGCACAATTTTGACTTAAAATGAAACCCTAATAAATCTGGACTCAAGCTAGCCACAATACAAGTTCTACAAAGAAAATTCGAAAAAGATAATTCCAATAAAAAATGATCCGGGAAAGTGGAAGGTGTTTCCTGAACAAGAGAAGAAACAATATGCTAATGCCTATATTTTTCAGCATACTGGATACATGAAAATTATTTCATCTCTCAACATAATTAAAAGAGTTTGCATTAATTAAACAAAGAAAATAGATTATAAATAATGAAAAAAATAAAGGAAAAGGCCAGCTTTTCGCAAAAATCAAAATTCAAAATTATTTAAGTTAACTGAACTGCAGATAAATTTTATTTGGTAACGGAATCAAGGACGCTTAAAATCCCTTGAATAAAGAAAAAATAAAACTCTTAATCAGTAAATTAGACACATCCCTTGTAATTAAAATAAGTTATTCAAGACCGCGAAGATTTAAAATTTGAGACTGCAATGGGAAATTGATTAAATGTTTCAAATATGAAAACTAAACAGGAATCAACCAGCTTCTCAACTCACAGATGTTGTATTAGATAAAAATTTGTTTCAAGAGTAAAAGATGTTTATGTGAAGATATAAAAATATCGAAAAACAATACTCCTGAAACACTACTGAAATCGCAATAACTAAAGAATATTAAGTGAAAAACTTGAATGTATAGCTAAAGACCTATGCGATTCTAGAAAGAATTATGTGTTCTTTTCAAATTCCTGTTCGAGATACTATCAGTACAATAGATTACATATTATATCGAAAAATAACATTCAATTGAGTATCGCAATAATTACTATAATGCTCGATTATAACGACTAAATAAATTTAGCAAAAATTCAAGAAATAATCTCCTTTCTCCAAAGAGATACTAGACACGATTAGCTGGCATCAGATGAAAAATATAAAAAAAAAAAATTTGGCATAGTTAGAAGACAAAACTGAACTTTGATAATAATGGTAAGACAACATCAGCTCAGTTTACCAGTTTGATGAATCAAATTGAAAAAAATTATAGATATAAGAAATTTTAAAGCTTTTCATATTTTTCTTTTTTTGTTTTTAAGGTAAATGGAAAGGCAATTCTATATAACATTTCACGAACCTTGCAGAAAATGATAGTAAGTGAGAGTTTAGCATGTAGAAGAGCAGCAAAGAAAGTACAAAAAAAGTTTCAAGCAAAAATGAGAATGAAAATCCTAAAATCCACGTAAAACAATGCGGATGGAATTTTTAGATGGTTTTTACTTCGTAAATACGAAAAAGAACACTGGTCTTTCCTAATTCCTAATGAACCAATACAGGAAAAATTTTTGAATTTCATAAAAGATTGTAGCGTTAGTTATAGCAGGAAATCACACCGATGCCCATTTGTTGCAACAATACAACACAATTTTGAAAAGAATCAAACCAACTGAGTTAAACTTTTGACGTTTTATGAAAAATATTCGAAAATTTCGACTTTTTATTGTTACTAGCTGTTGAAACATTGATCGCATTTTTTTCCTTAGTCATCATAAATCCATTTGCTTTGCTATTCGATGAAGATGATCTGAATATTGCATTTGACATGCTTCGTTTCAATAGCTTTAAATCTTGTTTGAACCTGAAATGAACATACCATTAAAAAATATTCCGAGAAACTTATAGAATTGTCCCGCAGTTATTAAAAAATTGGGCTACCAAATTGAATCCAAGTCCATTAAATGATTAAATGCATACCATCAAGCAAATGTAGCAAACTCTAACGGATAAACTACACTTGTCTTGTTATCACACAAAGTTATTACTTCGATATCTTTTTAACTCTTTTTTGTAATATTCAATCAAAAAAGAGAAAAAATCAAATCAGTAAATTTTTTATGGAAACTAGTTGTATCTGCATGCAACGCAAAAAACTGAATTGCTAATATGCTAATACAAACAAAAATATGTCCAACACGTATCAGATAATGCGAAAATAGTCAAACGAATTAAACCTTTCATTTTTCTAAATAATCTCGGACCTTAGTGTGCTTTCATTACTGCTATTTAGGTAAATGATGATTATACAATTCCTTAAATTTGCTTTTAAACATTTATTTTGAATACAACTTATCTAGCATTTGTTGAAATACATGCTTCAAAAGGCAAATAGTTATTCCTTTCCACAATCAGAATTGTTTGAAAAATAAAGCAGGAAAACTAAAAAGAAAGCATACGGTAAAAAGAGACTGAAAGTTTTTGGAACTGAAGCAGTGGGGGCAATCATTTTATTAATTGATGGAGCTGCAGATATTAATTCAGCATCAGTAGCAGCTTCCATGAAATGACCAGTACTTTGATTTCGGGATTTCTGCATTTCGGCAATAGGTCCAAGATGCCGAGCTTTGTTAAACGATCCAAAAGATGCAGAGCGCCGAAGTGGTCCATTGCTGTCGGCTACAAATTTTAAGGGTCTTGAAGCATTCAAGTTTTCGTGAATGTATCTTTGTAAATTTGAAGAATCAAAATGTCGAGTTCCCGCAGATGTAAAATTTTCATGCGTACATGAACAAATAGGTGATGATACTCGACCACTAGTATCCGAAGAAGCTTCAATTATGGCAGGTGGACTATTTCCAGATGTAGAAGACGAAAGCATGCTCGCCGTCACTGTAGCTCCAATTAAATCTAAACATGCTTAGTAATATGAACTAACCACAGCAAAATGTTAGGAAGATTTAAAATGTAAATGGAGCAAAACGTAAATGGTAAATGATAAAAAAAAAAAATTTTAATGTAAATGGTAAATGGAGCAAATGGTAAAAAATGGTAAAAAATGATTAAAAAAATGGTAAAAAAAGTAAATGGTAAAAAAAATTTGAAATGTAAATGGTAAATAGAGCAAAACAAATAATATTTTCTGAATCCTATGAAGCTCAAGAGACGACTGCTCCATTTACTAGTAAATAATGCATTATTCAAATTTTAACCTTAAAATGGTAAAACACAAAATAATAGAATATCACAAGATACACAACATAAGATATCATTTTCGCCAAACTATTAAAAACACACTTTCAAGCCATAAATAAAAAAATAAAATTAAGGGACAAACAAAAAGATAACTTTAGCCAAAAAAAAAATTAACCGGTTGCAATTAGCAATCTTGGTAAGCTTTTCGAGAGAAAACAGCAATCTAAGCATTTCATGTTCAGATAGAGCAGAAAAAACGGAAATTCTGAAAATATTTTGATTTATATGAACATCTAGAAATGACTCACCCGATTTACGATAAAACGAACTGGAGGATCCACTTCTCGGTAACGCATTGCCTGCTGCGGTAGAAGGAAGCATTATTTCTGCAAGTGCAAAAATGTCTAAAATATTTTAAGAGAACATCAATGAACAAAGATTTCAAAAACTTATTTTCGGAAAAAAAAATCTAATGCAAAATAAAAACTGCCAAAACACTAAATACGACCAATCTAAAATTTCCCAAACAAAAAACTTTTTTTATAAAATCGAAATACACTCGCATAACAAACTCATCAAATTGTTACCAGCCGTAACCGACGTGGGAATCAACGAAAAACCGCAAAGTGATTCGACTTCAGCCCACCGCTGATGACACTCACTCATCGCCAATGAAATTTTCTCCATGCGAGCTCTTAATGAATACTGAGTAGGCATTATATCTATTTTTATACTCTATTGAAAAAGAAGCATTCCATGTTCAATAACTAACTCATGATTTCCATTTTCTGTCTTTGTTGCTTGCATTATTATGAAAATCAAAATTGAAAATTATTTCAAAGTTGGTGGCAATATTTATAGCACTTCGACAAAAGCCAATGCTGTTCTCAAATAATTAATAATAAATCACTGATGATTTGTAAATAAGAACAATCTCATCTTTTTCATACTCATTCTATAACATGCTTGAAAGTTTATACTTCAGAGAAAAAATGCGTGAATCAATGTGATCTGTTCCCGATGAAGCACCCGTAGCAAGCTTGATAGAAGAAACAAGACTTGATTGTTTTTTCCGAAGTTTATCGATATGTTCAATGGCTTCTCTCATTTCCGCAATACACTCCATCCGTTGCTGTCCAACATAACTAATTTCCAATTCGCAGGTCCTAAAAGTAGCAAAAAAAGCACTATATGATGGTATTATTATTCTCTTATAATTTTAAACAAGGTCTAGAGTTCCCCCCCTAGAAGTCCCTACTCATTCTCTTGCTTTAAAAAACCGAAGATAAAAGTAATCCTAGAATGTTCAAATCCCTTAGTAAGAACTTTGTTCGATCTCTCAGATTAAATCGTGCCAGCAAATCCAATCTCTTAAACGTTTGAATTAATTCTCCAATTTAAGTCCATAAATGCTCAAAAACATTGAAAATTTATAATCTTCTACATTTATAGAAGACTATAAACAATTCAAAGAGATGAATTTCTGTATCTTGAAAACAACACACATAATTAAGACGAATACTTCTCTCAAATTCCTTCTTACATATTCCGACTTTTGTTATGTCAAATAATTATAGCAATTAACCTCCTTAAGAGTGGCTGCAAAGCAAGAGGAGCCGAACCAGAACTTTCCAATAAGCGCTCAGCTTCCAAAAGTTGTGATTTCAGCTGAAAGTATTAGTCAGTGAACTAAATCGCAATTGATGCAAAAATTGCAAAATTTAGTTTACCAAAAAACGACAACTAGTCTCTAAAGAGAAGAGTCGCTTAAATTATTGCGCAATTGAACAAATAACCGTTTCAACTTGTTCGCTTTCCGGTGCAACTCGAATCGATTGCCTTCTCTTTTGTTCCTCTTCAAATCTAAACATGATAATTTAGAATTTCTTTCTCGCATAAGCAGTAAATGGTCTATAGCAAAAAGAAAAACGGAAAACTAAACAGATTACTTTGCTTGGTTTCAAAAAAAAAGCTAACTTTTGCTGGATATCTTCAAAATTGCTTTGCATTGATCTTAGCTGTGATAACTTTGCCGTCAACTGTTCCATTTGCGTATGTGATCGTGTTCGCTGCATTTTAAGAACAAAAAGCACCGTAACTAATATAATCACTAAGACTGACAAAGCAATGTCTTTAAGCCGAGATGCATTATTCTCTGAAATTTTTTCAAGACTGTTAGAACAACTTAGTACCACATCGTCTAAATTTCAGCAATACATTTCAAAAAATTGACCACTGAAACCAAAAAGAACGACATCCAATGCCTTCAAACGCAATTTGTGCTTGTGCACTGAATTTTTGATGCCCAGATCAGACAACAGATAGGTCGAATTAGCGACAGCCATCCTGAAAAATTGATCGATCCATTGATTTCTCTTATGAAAAAGAAACATGTTTCTATCTTAATTTTAACTCTAAGAAAAGTATTAAAGTGCCAAGATCAATGTGGGCATCAGATGCAAATTGATCAATGTCATCATACTTCGTAATGATGGTAAGATTAATTAATGTCTGATGTCAGAACAATGACATTGGACAAATAAAAGCTTCCATATAAAACATATGTTAAAAAAGAAAAAAATTAACAAATACTCACAATAGGCCGACCTGGGTAAAGCGCGACCGTCAATTTCCATTTCCATAAAAACAGATGCGTATTGAGGAAGACGAACTGCATTTTCCAGCCAATTCACCATATCTCCTGTTGTCCAGGAGCGCTCTGCAGATGCAAACCATGCCTCCCATAAGTCATCCACTGTTATTAATTCATCATGGTTATGATGAAAAGCACGCTCTCGCTTGGCTCTATCCGAACCTCCCAACTGCATATCTTCTTTTAAAAACTGAAAATTTACAAAACTTGAAATAATTTGCAACAGATGATGAGGAGAAAATACGTACCTACAATGGGAAAAAATGTTTAAATGCTGGTACAAAAAAAGTTACACGCATAATTTTCGATTTTGCCAGAATTGATATCACGTATCATATTTGAATGTGCTCAAAAAGAAGTAAAAATTTATTGATGATAGCGCTTACATCTGTTGATTCGAACCGATCGATGGAACCGGACTGATCGTCATCCATTTGATGATGCAGTTGTGTTATAGCTTCGTACCCTTCTGGATCGCGCAATTTTTCATCTTTTGCCGTTATTAATATATCTGAAAATGAGACAACTAATGAAACAGTAACTAAGCAAGTTACAGAGTAATAGATTCACATGAATTACTTTCTTAGATCCTTGAATCTTAATATACTGACGTTTCATCTCATTAAGAAATCTATTAAAAAAAATGTTATTTCGAGCGAAAAAACCAGTGATTATAGTAAAAATACTGATTACGACGTGAACCAACTATAGCTGATCGGCTAAATCAAAGAATTCAATATAATTTAATTGTATAAAAAAAACTTAATTTTTGTAACTTTCTGACACTGACACACGACCAAGAAATTAATCAAAATGCTCAGAAGCATTTCACATATAAATAACTGCACACCGACCATCATGTCCAAATCTTCTAAAATCTTTAAAAATCTAAAAATATATAATTTGAAGGAAAGAAAAAAAGATTCTAAGATTGATTAGCTAATAGAGAGATATGAATGAAATGTAAATAAAGTTAAATTAGCTAAATAAAATGTAAATTAATAAGCATACTGTAAATCTGATGATTTGGACAAAGAAATTTTTGATACTTCAAAAACAATACAATTCAATAAGCTCATCAAAAATGAACACCAAGTTTATCTAAGTTTTTAATTAATTGCTTAACAATACAATGCTTACTCGTTAAAACCGAATCGTAGTCGAACACACACACACACGCACTTATTTCTTCAATTAATTATTTATTCCTTCAGAAATTTGCTCCTTGAAAGTTTGAAAAACCACAACTATAGGCCCCAACACTGACGAAATCCTCAACCTTCTGGCTCGTTTCTTTATTCCCAATGATATACGAAGAGCCAAGCAAACAATGTATGCCTCTGTCCCATTTCACAAATAATCCAATTCGATGAAGCAAAGGAGCGCTACGAAATTCTAAATCCGAACACACTAAATTCACATTTAACACATAAATTCAGAAATTTAATTCGAAATTATAGATCCGAATCTAAAATTCAGAAAAAAAATTTTACACTAGTAAGATAGTTTATTGGGCTCATTTTGATAATATTCTAATGTAACATAATCAATTAACAAATCTGTCCGTTGTCTCAATAGCTAATTTTACAATGAGCAGCTAATTTAGCCTATCTTAAAGTTGGAATCAAAATTGATCAACATACATTCAAACTTCTTTACAACATCATTCTATCATTGATTCAATCAATTCATCTTTCCTTGGTTCAACAATCCCTGTAAAATTAAAAAAGTAACTTTATGAAACATTATCTATGTTTAAACTATTTGTTACGAATATTCGAAACATTTCAATACTTTACTAAAATCGATAATACATTCAACTTTGAAATATTCATTTGAAATAAAATTCTATAAAAATGTTAAAAATAAAAATGCAAAAAAAGTTGAATTTATTGTAATGAAAAGTTAATGCAAAAGTAACATGTTGCTATTTCTTATCACTATTTCCTTATCATTGCTTAACATAACAAATTATAGTAATTATTAATTTATTTAAAATTTGATGTTTATGTCAATTTTTATATTTTCCAAATTTTTTCATTATCTTCACAGAGAAAAGAGATGAAAATTCTCAAATGGATTTTAATTTCTCGATGAAAACATCACTGAAAAACTTTGGTTGATTGATTGATTGATTGGAAACATTCTTCATAGCTGTTATCTGTTATGCTATAGCTGATAAATTCTGTGTTGATTGCAAATGATAAAACTATTAAAACTAATGATTAAAAAATTTCACTATCAATATTTCCAGTACATAGTAGCTATTGAAATTATCTTGAAGCTAAAATAATTCTAATAGAATCAATCTTATCTGCACAAAATTAAAACAAAACAAAAGAAAAGAAACTTAATTAATTATTTCATAGTTTAATTCATTGAAGATTCTGTTAAAAGACCAAGCAAAGAATTAATTTTAATTCAAATAATAATGAATTAATTAAAATTAATTTTAAAAAAAAACAAAGAATTAATTTTTTTTTTAATTAATTTTAATTCGTTAATTCATTATTCACATTGTCATACTTACTTTTCATTCAAAATTCAAATAATTTAATGACATTTTAAATTCATCTAAATTTGTTTTCTTATGCTATATTGTGCAACGTCCCCTACCCTACTGTATTTTTCGATCGATAGGGCGCTAAGAGAAAAAAGAACTGATTGATGAAACAACACCAATCCCTCTCTCTTTCTCTCTGTTTTTCTCTTTTTCCCTCTCTCTCTCTCTCTCTATATTTCTCTTAATGATATTTCTCTCTATATATGCAATAGCCCAGTAGTTGATTTGACGAACTTTTAAGAGACATAAAATCTTTGACTGATTTGAATTCGCCCACAATTTAATTAAAATGATAAATGTTCCGACGCTTTAAACAATGCAGCTGTTCACACTGATAATAGTTATCAGTGAATTGACATGACTTAATGCCTTATGAAACAGATCAGAGCTGTTGTTAGATGATTTGATAATTATTCCAATTAACTCAACACTTACACTTGAATCCAGGAACCAGATCTCCAATTAACTCAACACTTACACTTGAATCCATGAATCAGATCTCCAATTAACTCAACACTTACACTTGAATCCAGGAACCAGATCTCCAATTAACTCAACACTTACACTTGAATCCATGAATCAGATCTCCAATTAAGTGTTGAGTTAATTCCAATTAACTCAACAATCTCCAATTAACTCTTAATCTTAATCTCTCAATTTCTCTTAATCTCCAATTAACTCAACACTTACACTTGAATCCAGGAATCAGTGGGAATCAGATCTGTGCTTTAAATTTGTTGAATCTGCAAGACTGAATTTCTTCAGTTACAAATTCATCGACTAATTGATTGTTGGGACAAGAAAAGTTATGACTCATCAATTAACCAATGTTATTGAAATCTAAAGCATTCTCATCTCACTTTTAATTAATGAGTTAAAAATTTGGATCATTGAGAATCATTCATTTCACTTATTTGTTAACTTGGAGAATTTTCATTTCATCAAGCTAATGTATCAATTTAAAAGAGATTATGAAGACAATTATCTCTCTTAATTAATCGACATTAATTGGGAATTAATCCGTAAAGTTTGCTTATTAATTGCAGCACCAATGTTACAAAAAGATGTTATCACAAGAAAACATACAGGTCAGGTCACTCTAAATATTATTATATCGCATCCTTTTTATTTTGACCGCCTTTATTGATCGTTAAAACGAATGAAATAATTGCATGAAAGTAGCAATTTATGAAAATTTAATTCTACTGATAACATTAATAGATTAGCAGTATTTAAGCACATTTAGTTGGTCAGTTAATCCAGCCATGTAAAAGTTTGCTTGCGGTTGCAGTTGATTTTCAACTGCAGTCAAGTACAATTAAAAATATTGCCAAATAAATTTAAAAATAAATTAAAATGACAGTTTGGATGGATTGATATCTGCAGTTTTCCACTGTGAATTTCAATTATTAACCAAATCACTTCATCTTTTTGTGATTTGATTTCATCTTTAAAATATTTAAAAAATTCGCGCTAGCAGAATCAATGGCTTGCATTGGTTCTCTTGCCTTGTCAATTTTAATCATTATAGTTCATCAATGGCATATCAAATAGTTTTCTGGAATATAGCAGTGATCTGACCTAGAAAAACAGTACATGAAATAATTTCGTTGAAGGATTTTAGAAGCAACAGCAAACACATTATTAAAATCAGAGGAATTAAATTTTCAATGCAAATCTTCATATCTCTCGATAAATCATGCTGCTTTCGCCTTAGAAAGATATAATCAACCGATGTTTCCATCAAATGCTCTTAGAAGTAAAGTTGAAAATCATTTCTTTTCAATTATTCAGTCTCTTCACTCATTCAATTTTATTTGCAAAAAAAAGCTCACTTGGTTTCCACCTACTGGAAGTTAAGTGAAATCTCGGATAAACTAGTGATTAGTTGCAATTTGACTTGTAGCGTATCTCAAAGTAACATTTCCACCACCAGTAATTCTCATGCTACATGTTGCTTCCTTCTAGCTGTTTATATTGGAAATATTTCTTCAGTGATTTTACGGGCACGAAAAGTAATCGCATAAGCTCTGTTTGAAAAAATGCAAATTTATTAGTGGAACTGCACATATTTATAATTTATAGTTTAGAAATTTTATTTTTAATACTAGATTTCAGATTATTATGTTCTCCACTGAACTAATTGTGACGGTAAATAGTCGATAAATAGTTTTTGAACGAGTCATTTTATTAAAATCCATCAGGCACTTGCAATTGGAATCTTAAAATATATGACCTGTTTTATATGGCTAAACTCGCTTTTAGGCGTTTCATATTTGTCTCCTTCATTTCATTCTCAATATCTTTTTAATTTCATAATTTTTTTGAAACAATTCTCTTGATTTCTAAACTTTCAAGAAAGATTTTTTTTATTTGACAAGCAAAGGATAATTTTGTCACAATATTATTTGCTGAGAAATCTACAAGCTAAAAACTTGTTTGGGCTCAAAAGTTTTCAATCTTTCAGCTCTAATTAGATTTATTTATTCAATTTTGATTATTTTCCCATCCATATATCTTGTTATTTGTAGATCTAATGTAATTCTTCAACAAACTCTATTCGTCCAATAGAGTGTTCATTGTCCATCATCCCAATCCTTGTCCCAATTCAAGGTAGAATTTTTTGTTTACCATAGATAAAACTGATTAGTCAAATATCGAGCAGGAATTTTCAAAGCAACACTGTTAGATTTAATTTTACTAGAAATGAATGAGAATTAAATATTGTCAAAGCAGAGTTTCTGCGGCGTTTAAAGATGACAACGAGGGTGAGAAAATGGCAAAAGCCGATGCTGATAGAATTGCAGTAATTATCCTCCAAAGAGGGGATAGGTGAGAATGATATATAATACTCTTTGAAGGCTAATGTATTTTTGTAAGTTTCTGTGATTGATCATTGGTCATTGGGTTATTTAAAAATGAGTTGTCTTAGCTGACCTCAGGTCAGTGCGAATATATATAGACCCTTTTCTATACCAAATTATGTTTGTGTAGCTTAAGAAATTTCATGTTGGCATTTTTTTAAAATGACCACTAAATCATATCTATTGAAATATTTAAAATTTTGCGAATTTTTCTCCTACCTAATTATATCGATGGCAAAGGTATAGGTAGTTGATATTCTTTTTTTGATAATGTGAAAAAACAACTAAATAAGTGTTCTGCAATTTTTATTTTCATCTAAAAGCATTGATTGGCCAATAATAACATAGGGACATGGACAGATAAGAACGCCCTTTCTAGACTTTAATCTGCTCTTTTCTTCCTTCAGGCTTTTCCACTAATTTCATTACATGTATTTTATTTTGTGTATGGTAAAAACGTTCAGCAATTAATTTTTGTATTTATGGGAAGGCCTTCGAAAAAATTTCAGTCATCTTTGATTTACATATTTGCGAAAAATTAAAGTTGTTTAGTCAGTAACACACAACTTATCATTTTGATTTCGTATTTGGAATGATTACTGAATCATATACTTTTAAGAATGAAGTCAAATAAAGTATGTAAATTAAATAATTGATACTTCACTTTGTTGCCTCAGTGAGTTGTCTGTTTTCTCACAATCTATTTTACCAAACAGATGAAAATTTGGTACTTATTGTTTAATAGTTATTTTTAAACATTGCCTTTTTGACCTTTAATTAAATTTGATCTCTTCCTTCATTTAATCATTGCTAAATCTCTACGAGTCTTTACATTTACTCAAAATCAATTTATAACTAAATCCGAATAGCAGTGGTTCAACTTGCTCTCTTATGCCATTTTTGAATTGATCGAATTTAATTCAATCGCTCTTTTTGTAAAAAAAAGCAAATCCTCACAAGTCTTCTTTCATTAATTATTTGTTATGTCATAAAAAATATTTAACACTTTCAATGTTTTATAAATTTAATGAATCTTTCCTTGACAAAAATAATATCTGAATTGTAAAAATTCTTGTTTGACTTCAGTCATATAATAATTGGTTAATAAGTATTAAATGTGGAAAGTATCATAAATATGTCTATAAGATGACCATAGGAGTGGACAAAGAGGAATCTCTGCACTCTTGATTGAAGTAGTATCCATTCTTCATCTCTTAAAACATTCTCCCACCCTCTTCAGCTATTATTTTCTCAGTTCTTATGACAGTGATTAATGAAGACAAGTTTCGGTTATTATCATTCTTCAAGTACTGTTCTGGTCATTTATAGAGTATCCATGTAATGTTTACCTCTGTGCTGTGATATTTTCCTTAATCTGAAATGTTATGAGAGTATAGGAAATTGCTGAGCGCGCAATTCAAATGAAATTACTCGATTGATGTGTAATACCCGCCAAGAAAAATAACTGAAAGTTTTGGCATTTCTGTTCTTGCATTCTCTTCTATCTAATTGCCAAGTGAGAGAGGAATAAGTAAATGACAAAGTAAATGGATGGATATTAAGAGGTCAAGAGTTATGCTAGCAGATCAGCAAAAATTGAATAGCTAATAAAGTAGGTCCATAGTTAAAACTGAAATTTCTGCTTCAACTCAAATTTTTAGATCAATCTTTTCTGGTTAGATATGTTTTACTATATGATTATATTAAGTGCTCTAAATGAAGTTCGGGTTAATTAGAAAACTAAGGATTAATCTATCGCAATAATAAAGTCGGTTAATTCGCTAAATCCTCCGCCAGATCTTATCCTTACGATTTCTCGTCTGCCGAATCACTATAAATGTAGGACCAATCACATTGAAGATCGAAAAAGTAGTTTGTATTAGTACTTCGTCAACGGAGAATTGACCATCTTTAGCTTTTGATGTTACTTGTGAAATGCTCACCGCTCTGTAAAATGAGCTATAGGTTGTTACCTATGAAATGATATATAGGCCCCTGTTATTTGTGAAATGATCTATGAACCTCTGTTATCTATAAAATGATGTATAAGTCTCTGTTATCTGTGAAACTATGTATAGGCCTCTGTTATTTGTGAAATGATGTATAGGCCTCTGCTATTTGTGAAATGATCTATGGGCCTCTGTTACCTATGAAATGATCTATGGACCTCTGTTACCTGTGAAATGATCTATGGGCCTCTGTTACCTGTGAAATGATCTAT
>JARVGP010000224.1:0-61893 GCA_029876185.1 Mansonella ozzardi | reverse complement strand
AAATAAAATAAAATTGAAAGTTAAGTTTAAATGAAATAAAATTAAAAGTTAAGTTAAAATAAAATAAAATTAAAAGTTAAGCTTAAATAAAATAAAATTTAAAGTTAAGTTTAAATGAAATAAAATTAAAAGTTAAGTTCAAATAAAATAAAATTAAAAGTTAAGCTTAAATAAAATAAAATTGAAAGTTAAGCTTAAATGAAATAAAATTAAAAGTAAGTTTAAATAAAATAAAATTAAAAGTTAAGCTTAAATGAAATAAAATTAAAAGTTAAGTTTAAATGAAATAAAATTAAAGGTTAAACTTAAATAAAATAAAATTAAAAATCGAGCTTAAACGAATCAATGTGCCACTATACTTGTTAAGCACTTATCGATTACAATAACATGCTAAAATAGCAGAACGACTGGGTAAAGAGCAAAAGAAGCAGTGGAATGAGAGCCATGAATGAGGATGATGATAGCAATGGGAAAGTTTCAGGATAAGCATTAGCAGCTAGCTAAGGTTAAAATATGCTGCTTTCAATGATGGATATTTGCTAATCAATTAATTACTTTGCGAATTGCATTTAGCTTTATTTTTAAGCTCTTCATCTTCTATTCTCTCTTTTATTAGCTTAAATTTTGCTTTAGCGACAAATAAACTAATTACCGAATTGAATTCATTTTCAGTTACCAATGCTAGCTAGCTATGTTATGGGAGAGTATTATTGGTAAGAGTGTGAACAGTACAGTGGAGAAAGGATGAATGGTAGATAATTCTGTGGATGATACTGTTATTGTATTCTTGTATTTACATATTACACTCAGTCCTGTTAACTTGTTTAAGGGAACTGTACTGTCTGAAATAGCGATGTGTTTTTTATTTTTTCGTAGAGAAAGGGTGCGGCCGCATTAAAAGCCGTAATATGGGGGATATGAGAGTTCTATGAGGAAAGAGTTGGGAGGTTGCAAGGTAGCATGTGGAGAATCTTTGTCAGTTATTTTATTGTTTCGATGCCTCTTAATGAGTAGAATTAGTTTAAATCTAATGTTTCATCATTTTGCGAAGACAAGAAGAATGGGCTCGTAAACTTTTTTTAGACTCTTAAATTAAACTCCGATAATTTCAGATGACACGTAAACACAAAAATAACAACTCAAGTGATTCAGAGAGGTCACGCTCTCCAGCTCGACGGTCCATGTCACCTTCAACTTCTCGTAGACAATCTTCACGCCATCATACAGCACATTTCTCCAATTTTCATGGTTTCTATCTTACTCTTTCTTTTTTTTGGCTCAGTTGACTATATCGTACGAACAGTAGCTTATTGGCTGCACCATATGATCGATAGCTTATTGGCTATACCATGTACTAGATTGCAAATGAACAACAAAAGCTTCATTTGAATCTGATTCTTTGAAGTTAGTGTCTTATGAACTTCATGCAAGTAAGACACATCTCGGTGGTTTTGAGATTTGGTCTTTATTTTTTGTAAATGTTACTGGGAAGTTTATTTACTATACTGTTTATAAAAAGCGGTTTTTGATATATAGCCTAAATTTAAAATTCTGATAGACAGGCAACGGTTGGTTGAATTGTTCATAGATCAAGCACAATTTCTTTTTATTTGTGAAATTAGAAAAAATGGTAATTGCTAATTTTTATTGCCATTTTTTCTTTCCTGCTGGTGATAAAAGTTCACCTAGTTTTTCGTATGTTTACGACCACCAGAATTTTTGCAGTTAGTTGTAAAGTTATTTGAAAAGAAAGCAACTTTGATTTTAGGGAATAGAATTTTGTTTATACATTTTCTCTACTGCTTGACGTCACTGCAGAATTTTTCTAAAAGAAAACAACCTTGATTTCATGAGAAAAGCAGTTTTTCTCAATACCATGTGATATCGCTTGAATGATTCGAGGATTAGCGATGGAAAAAATAATAGACATTCGCAGAACGAAAAAGGAAAAAGAGAAAGCAATGATATGAATTAAAAATATGGCACATACGGAAATGACAATGCTGACTTTCCAGGAAGAATTTCTAACAGTAAATCAGGGAAAAGAAGAGAAATGATGGAGATTCATACAAAAAAAAGAGAGGAGGAAGGCCGAGATTTTTTCAGTAGACATGATTTGCATAAAAGTGAGTTACTTCACAATAAATCGATTATGTTGAAATTTGTCATGGTCATAGTTTCCTAAATTTAATGTATGGTTCTAAAATTTCATAACTATTCATAACTATTTTATTTATATTCTTGATTACCATAAAAAGTATTAGTTTATACTTTCTCCTAAAGATTTCTTAATTCCTTGATTGTTAATTTTTATTGATCCATAACCTAGATGTTAACAGATTTGACTTTTCTTAAGGGAAATTAGAGAACAGATTTACTTTAAGACGGCAGGTTAAGCAGTAATTAGATAAATCTTCTGAAGAAATTGCATTATTTGTTTTTCTTTTTATTGTAGCAAAGATGTTTCAGTTGTCTTCATTATGGTTTATTCTACGTTATTGCTACTCTATTTAAGCTAGAAGCTATTTAAAATTTGGTCAATTCAAAAGGCGTTTTCGAACCAGTGCCAAAGAACTTGTATGACAGCTATATGTTGATAGTGATATTATTTTTTTTCTCAACTTACATTTGATTTTTATATTGCAGGAATGCAAAAGGATCTTGACAAAAAAACTGATGGAAAATTATCGAGTAGTAATAGAAAAGAAAAAAGAATCAAGAATGTAGCAGGGGATCATTTGTAAGTTTTTATGAATTTCAAATTGTTTTAAAATTTTGGGTGATTCTAAACTTCTCATGTGTTTACACATGTTATAGACTGTGGGATGGAATATTCGGAGAGGAGCATTGTACACTTTCCATTTCGCTGATTCCACGCAAATATTTTCAGTAGTCGACCGCAGGATCCGTTTGGTAAATACCTTCGCGGCGATTACGACAATAAAGAAGAACCGAAGATCGAAAAAGAAAAGCCGAATTTTGAACCAAGTGGGAAACTAGCTGAAGATACTAATACCTTTCGAGGTGTTGTTATCAAATACAATGAACCGTCCGATGCACATTTACCAAAATTACGTTGGCGTCTTTATCCGTTTAAGGTTGCTTGCTGATTTTTCTGTCACGAGTTTCATGAAATTATGATACTTATTCTTTACTTTTCATTGCTTAAATATTAATTCCTCTTTTAGCGTGACGCACAAGTTATATATAGCAAAATAGTAGATCAATATAAGATTATTTTTTTAGGTTTTTAGACTATTTTACTTCTTTATACTTTTCTATTTTCAAAATTTAGAATTGTTCCATTCTTTTATGCTTCGCTCAAAATTTAAAGCTTTTTTCATTCTTATCAAAATAACTACAGAAATAGTATGATTTCGCATATTAATTTTTACTACTTTTTCATACCTTTCTATTTTCAAAAGTTATGATTGGCACAGGGCGATGAGGCATTACCAGTTCTCTATGTTCATCGACAATCAGCGTATCTTATCGGACGTGATCGTAAAATCGCTGATCTCCCGGTAGATCATCCTAGTTGTTCCAAACAACATGCTGTCTTTCAGTATCGTCTTACGCCGAAGGATTTACCTGATGGAACAACTGTTAAGCGTATACGTCCTTACATAATAGACCTCGGTTCAGCGAATGGTACATATCTGAATAATGAACGTATTGAGTCACAGCGGTGATTCTTTTTTTTTCTTTTTTTTCTATTTGATTTTTATTATTGCAATATGTTGGATTTAATGGAATAATTTTGAAACATATTAATTGGATTTTCTGTTTTTGGTTTTCTCTCGACCGTCATTTATTCGCGCTTTCGTGAGCAGATACAGTTATCTTTCATCTTATTTTATGTTATATTTGTTCAGATTCGTTGAGTTGCGAGAAAAGGATGTGTTGAAATTTGGATTTAGCACACGTGAATTCGTATTACTTAATGAAAAATCAAATGATGGTGAAGATGTGGAAACAATCAAGAAAGAGGAAGTATCACCTTCCTGATTCATTTAATGTTTAAATTTGTTATAATTTAAACGCACAATGTTTTATGCGCTATTCTATTGGAATTTAGATATCATTTGTTGCATATTAATTTTAAAGATAGAATTTTCTGATTCGTCCAAAAGCTTCTTCAAAATCAGAGAGTTTACGAAGTTGATTTGTTGTATATATATATATATAAAACTTTCTATTACTATTATATATATGTATATGTGGAAACTTAAACTTTGTTTTATGCAGTTCCATAAAATATGTAGAAACAAATAGTAATATATAAGAGTAATAGGAAGTTATGTCTTTTGCGTTTTTTATAAGGAATTTTTCCCAGAAATTGTTAGAATATTCAAGTTGGTTGATCAAAACTTTTTGGTTTTTGGTTACTCTGATTTTGTCTGTTATGTATGTTTTTTCTTTGCTAATTCATTTTTTCTTCTATTTTCACTGTTTTTTGAATAAATGAAATGAATTATAGAAAATGCAGAAATTTAAAATCTTTAAGGGCTTGCAATAATACAGAATTAGTTTTGCCATAAATTTAGTGTAGATCACTAATTGAACAGAAAAACTTTTAATAGCTTATCTGCGGACCACTTTTTGTCATATAAAGAGACAACTGTGATTTTGGTGGTCGTCATTAGTTTTCCAGGAATTGAGATAAAGGAATAGGAAATTTTAAATCTTCGGTTTTTTTTCGGAAGGAATAATTATAGTGAATATTAAATATGGAAGAATGTAGTTTACACATACGATAAGGCAACGAAGATATCAGGATACGCAAAGAGAAAGCACCGTGATATCGGGAGAAAACTTATGCTGAAGCAAGCAATGAAAATAATGAATGTATGGTTCAGTTAGCTGTAACAGTCAGTGAGTGAAATTGATCAATTAATTAATTAATTGGTACTACGTTGCTTATCGAGAAAGAACACTGGATGATATAGTACCGCTATGAAGGATTTTTTGCTTGCACTCTTTTTCATTCTCTCCTTTCAACATTGATAATTTTATTTACCATTCATTTTTTTTTAAATTCACAGAGAGCAAAAAAGAAAGAATTGAATGAATCAGTCATAATTTGTGGCATCATACTTTTATTAGGCTTTATTAGGCTATATCCTTTAACATTTCTTTTAATCAAATTCCCGATATTTTTTTTCAAATTACTTTCATTTTATTTCAGTTTCTTTACTTTTTACTTTTATTCATCTTATCAAACTATTTCATACTATTTTTCTAAGATTTTTTCATTTGATATTTATTTAATGCAAATTGTCGTTCTCTTTTTTTTTTTAAATTTCAATTTTATACTTTTTTTATTATTTTTTTTAAATTTCAATATATTTTTAAATTCCAATTTTAGACTTCCTGGTACAACAATACAACAAAAAAATACAATCAATTGCAGAAAGAGCAAACACTGATTCATAAGCTGTTTTGCTGGAACTAGACAGGACATATTCTACGAGGCGAAAAATGTTTTACGATCGATATTGGACTAGAAATTATAATTGGACATCAGTTAGGTAGGTGTTAATAGTATAATGGAGATGTTTTTCAATAATTCTTTCACTCCATTTCTTCTTACCTTTTACAACTCAAAATGTTTCATTTTGATCATTTTGAAATTTTTCAAAAAAATTTATATCATTTTGAAATTTTTCAAAGAAATTCTACTAGAATTCAATTTTACCTGTATAATTTAAAATCATTTGTTATGATCTGTGATAATCAAAAATTATCAGTGATAATCATATATTACATATACTAAATGAAATTATCTCCGTTATAGTTAAATCTATTGAATTAAAATAACTATTGAGAATATATTTGGAACAAAAAAAATAATTGGCAATAATTAATTAAAATTTCCAAAAATTGAAATTCATCTCATTCTTCTTAGTTTTATTATCTCATTCATCTCATTCTTCTTAGTTCTCTTAACAAAACTCGTTCTCTAACTAATTGCTTCCTGCTTACCAAATTTAAAATTTTACACCATACTTTTGCACTTTTCATAGTTAATTTCTCCTCTTCAGCTTTTTCGCATTTCATAAAATGCTAACGGTAGTTTTTTTTCCCGGTGAAAACTATCTGGAAAGTGAAAAAGAGAGATCTGTTCACACATTCTCTCTTTCGATCTTACTTTTGCTAAATATTTTTAATTACAAATTTTTAGCATACAGTTGAGAGCACTATGTTATGTTATATGCTATCCATCGATGTTGTTTTCTTCTAATATTTTTATTCCTCAAGAGAAATGAGTTATTCTATCTGTCTTAATTGTTTTTCTTTCTAGTTGTTGTTGATGAAGAGAGCAAAAGATTTTTTGTTTTTGCTTCAATTTCCATCAAAATTATCGATTAGCTAAAAAGTGAAAATCTATCCGACCACAATTTTTGTTGTTTGATATTTTTCTCTTCAATTGCAGTTTAAGATGAACAAACACAGGTGTGAGATAACAGGCTAGCAACAACAACAGCAACAACGGCAAAAGCAAAATGGCTGTAACAATGTCGATGACGATGGCATTAGACCTGCCTTTATCAGTTTTCATTAACTCAATTTAGTTTTTCATGTTTGACATCATTGAGTCGGGTTGAAAATAAATTTGATATTTATAAGAAGTTACAATTAAAATATTACATCATCATTAATAATGATGATGGTAGCAAAAGAAGGAAAGTGAAACAGGGAATAATAAATTTAAAAGTAGCAAAGAAGGAAAGTGGAACAGGAGATAATAAATTTAAAGGTAGCAAAGAAGGAAAGTGGAACAGGAGATAATAAATTTAAATTAATGAGTATTTTCGAAACAGGAAATGATTAATTTTGAGTGTTTTCAACTATGAGAAGAAATTACAACAATTCTTTCAATCTTTAGAATTTAATTTCATCAAATGACTACTGATTCATTTTTATTGTTAGCAAGAATTTTAAAAGATAAACATTAACCGTTGTTTTGCTTGCTTGAAATAATAACTCTACCTTTCAGCAGATTACTATACAGAAAATTATATTGTTTTCCAATCCTTATAAATTTAGACTTTTTGATTTACAAATTTAGGCTTTTTTTGATTTGCTGATCTCATTTTACTAATTCCCAAAACACCAATCATTTGTAATTCACTGTGAGAGGGTTAATAATTCATCGTTGTCACATTTTTATTGTTCCATCAGTTTTGACTGACTAACGTTAATCCCTTTTCTATTCTGTTACGACTATTCGAACTTTATTGGCCTCATTTACTAATCTCCAAAACACCAATCATTTTCATTTATTGATCACTAACAATGTGGTATGACAAGAATTTTAGTCGTAATCTCAATTTCACTAGTAAACAATGATCTGTTACCTAGAATTTTCGGGTAATGTGATGACATAGACGAAAATTTTACCGGATTCGGAGTTAATATAAATTACAAGCTTATCTCATGTTTCCGGATAACATAGGATTACTTAATTGTTTCAAAAATAACATCATTAATAATCTACTACAATCAAAATGATTGCAAACAAAATTTTTTTTTAAAAATAATCTCTCACATACGAAAAAGTTTGAACTAGGGTTTTTTTTCGAAACGATCCCTTTTACTCTATCATCTATGGGCCAAGCAGTTCAGTAGGCCATATGCATTTCTGGTTTTCCAATATATTTGAAGCCATGCTTGAACGGGGCGGAACTGAAAATGTTGCAGCAAAGAATCTACTATGTACTCTCATTTAAATGATTGAAATGGCAAGGAGAGAAAATGTGCAAGCCATGAACAACCTATCCTAGCTGTGCTGTCTTCATTCGGGCCTAAATTGTCACACGGCTTTGCTCCTTAATTTTACCAAGCCTTTTTCAGGCCTTTTTTCTCCTTATTATTTATTATTGCTATTGCGGTTTATTAGCACTGGAAAACTAGCATTAGCGACAATTGAATTTTAAGGCAGAAAGATATGGAAAAAGGCTAGTAAAGGACAAGATAGGCGACATTATTGCTTAGTTTTTTCAGCAAATACACATACACCAGATTCTTTTTTATTACTTTACTGGATTAATATTTCGGAAATTTTTACTGCTAACAGAATTGTATGCCTGCTAACGGACATCCTCCATTGGACTATTCTTTTTTTCGTGTCTCTGTTGTTTATTTATTTAATTTTTTTTAGCGCCTTAAAAATTCGAAATTTGATAACGCGACAGTTTTAATTTTATCGATTGATTTTAAATTCTTTATTTTACCATTTGGTACAAATGTTTATAATGGACTTGGTTAGGAAAATTCTGAATGCAGGTGAAATGTTTTGCTTCTTCCTTGTTCTTGTTAAATTTATGATTTAATCAAATCTATTTATAATTAATTGAATGCTTTTTCTATTACTTATCGCTCCCTCATTAAGAAAACAATCTGTATGTTTTAAATTGCCAGGAATTCTCTGTACTTTATTTTGCGAGCACTCTATTGCTGTGAGTTGTTAAATTATAACAGCCCAATTAAGGGACAAATTAAGCAGAAAGTGCATTTTCACACTTTTAAATGTCTCATCAATGATGAAAAACAAAGATTGCCCAGGTAAACTTCCTTGTCAGGATTAATCCTGAGTTTTCATTCCAGATAAACTTCCTTATCAGGATTAATCCTGAGTTTTCATTCCAGATAAACTTCCTTATCAGGATTAATCCNTTATCAGGATTAATCCTGAGTTTTCATTCCAGATAAACTTCCTTATCAGGATTAATCCTGAGTTTTCATTCCAGATAAACTTCCTTATCAGGATTAATCCTGAGTTTTCATTCCAAATAAACTTCCTTATCAGAATTAACTGTGAATTTTGAAGTACTGTCGTTGACATGGGACACATATCTGCTTCTGTTATTGATTTTACTGACTTCAAAAAAACTTTTCTGTGTAACGATTCAATGTTTTTGAATGCAGTGTTATTATTCATTACATTTGACATTCATTGATCTATAACCATAGTCTATAATTACTTTTCTTACTCATTCCTGTATGAATCAGTTAGAATGAAGTGCTACCTGGTTACTTTCCAATGTGTCTGTGTGTCTGTACGTCTATGTATGTTTGTGTTTTTTTGTGTATATATGTAATTATTTATATATACATACGTATACATATGCGTGTATTAACATTTACGTGTATTGTGTATGTATGCCGCATGTGTGTGTGTATGTATGTGTGTTTATGCATGCATGCATACGTACATTCACGTGTATTGTGTATGTATGCCGCATGTGTGTGTGTATGTATGTGTGTTTATGCATGCATGCATACGTACATTCACGTGTATTGTGTATGTACGCCGTGTATGGGTGTGTGTGTGTGTGTGTTTGTGTATGTATATGTATTTATGCATGCATATACATTCAATTTGTAGGCAGGAAATCATATTAGTTTTAGAGATATTTGAAAACTCATTAAAACTGGAAAGGAAAATAATATTGATTAAAACTGAGTGAATAATTCTTTCATTACGTCGTTCATCACACTTTACCTTTGTAAGTTACTTTATTATATATCCTTACATATTTACATATTTTCATGAACTAATTAATTAACTAATTAAAAGTACGGAAATTATTGCGTGCAACAAATTGCTTATTCCCGATTTCTCTTTCATTTTCATATCTTTTATGAAGCAATTAAGGAACTAAGAATACGCAAATGTCACAGTTTTCTTTCTTTTTCGTTTTTTCTATAAACATTTACACTTATTTCATTTCTCACTTATGGATTATAATTGTTGACAAGCAAGCTAAAGAAGAAGCTTAGTTGGATATAAAAAGATTTAAATTGAAATGTGAAACTCTGTCGCAGCAGTAAAATGAACAAAAAGCTAGTAGCATTTCGATATATCCATGATTGTATGTCGTATATATGTCGGAAGAAATTGAATTCAAAATTTTTCCAGAGCATTTAATTTGACAACTACCTTTTATCACGACATTATATAATCATTTTAACTGACAGCTTCAGCTGTGTACATTTTTTTTTTCAAAAATATTAATTTTTAGCAAAATTCCCATTTAGATTACTGAATTCTCTGGTTAAATATTAAAATGGGAAATGAATTATGTGCAACAAAAATAAGTGGAAATTGATATTCTTGCTGATTGAAATGCAAATTTTGAAAAAACCTTCAACTCACTGAGTTGAGTTAATTTCTGCAAGGCCTTAAAGGAAAGGCAGTAAAGTGACGTGGACATGTATGTAAGTGATTAGAGAGAAGCAAAGAGTCCTGTAGAAGTAATGATGAGGCCATTTTACATAAGTATATGTATTTACTTAGGACAAGAATTCATCAAGCCTATGAGGAAAAAAATGTATATATAAATGATTTTTCTTGTCTTTCCCACATCAATTTATTTCATTGATTTTTCGTTTGTCCCAATATCATCTATGCTATAATATTAATTATCATAGTATGGCAAAGAATTGAATCAGTTACTCTCTGATGACTCTAAATGATAAATGGTATTTTTTCATTCAAGTAATATATGAGATTTCCCTGTAGAATTTTGTTTTTGTAGAAAAAAATAAGAACAAAGTTAAAAATAATTTATATCATTCTGCGTGGATGAAAATAAGTTTCACTCATTAATTTACAAAAGTGCAATTTTCAATTTTTTCTTTAAATGAGAAAATACTTCACTGTTCCTCTGCTTGAACTAGGAAGTTTTGCTTGAATTCTTTGCGTGAAGAAAGTGAATTTTTAAATTTACGCCTTGTTGACTTGTTTTACGTATTTCACATGTACTGCATAATTTAAAGAGAATAACTTACTTGAGATGAGATCATTTTTATTTCCAACGAATAAATTCACATTTTATTCGAGCGATCAAAAACTCCATCATTTAATATTCAGGAGCACTGTTAGAACTTTGCCTATCCATATTTTAATCTTTTAAATATTTATGGATATACGAAATAAAGTATAAACTGTTTATTGGAATAAAAACCCGGAAATCATTTGAAACGATTGCTTCCATAAAAAAACTTCCATGGTTTGCATAAAAGGTATTTATAAAATAGAGAAAGTTTGCTTTTCTTTTTAAATGTAGAAATGAAAATTACTTTGTCAAATTAAGCGAGTTAAAATTTGAAACTAAACAAATTCTTTGTCGTTCCCATTTTAAGGTTCTAACTAGACGAAGAAAAAAACACTTGAGAAGTCAGACAAATTCTTCTTTTCAAATTTCAATTCTTATTTAATTGTCACTTGTCACCTTTCTTATAGTGCTCCATTTAACAACGATTCCCACTTATTTTATACCATCAAATTTCAAATTATGTCTAAAATTGTTCGTTTTGATTTTATTGGTGAATTTTACATGAGAATAAGTAAAGTTCATCAATAATTCATTTGAATAGTAATGCCGTTATTAATAGTACTAATTTCATTTACCTTTATGTCGGTGTTATATTTCATTTCCCTGTCGTTAGTGAAACTGTTCTGAGAATTTCAGTTTTTTTTAAGGGTTTTTCACCGAAAAAAAAAACATGTCCGAAAAACATGAATACAAATTCAGTTGGAACGAAAAAGAGATAAAACATCGGTAAGGCCGTTTTCTTTTTTCCTCTTTGCAAATTTATTTTGCATATAATGAATCCATTAAATGATTTAAAATTTAAAAGGACAATTGAAGATTGAGTGTTGAAAATGGCGCCGTTCCATTTTTAAAATTTAAATTTCTCATAGCTACCTATTATATGCCCTTCAAATTGAGTGCACTTTTTTTTGAAATGATTGATTTTTTTTGCTTCTTTTTTTTTTTTATTTTATAATAGATAAAAAACTATTCACATATAAAAATTTATGTGTGTTTTTAAGTATATGTCTTTCTTTATCGAAAATTTAATATATTTCATTTAGAAAAGCGGAAAATCCATTTGTCCGTTTTATTTAGTGAAAAACTCTTGATATGTGACCCTGATAGATTCATGCTTAATATGCATTTGCCAATAGTGGTTGAAAAATTCAAAAAATTTTCATCTGTTAGCTGTTATTCTTGCACATCACTTTTACCAAATATTTGAAATAAATTTGCTTCACTTTCAATTACAAACAGTTGCTACTACCACCAGATGTTATTAATTTAATTAGCAATTAAATTACAGATGGGACGGTTTCGTGAAATTTGGCAATGCATCAGCAATAGAAATAACTGGGAAGAATTTTGATAAATGGCTGAAAGATGGAGGAGTAATTGATAACAAAAATATCACTACAACAATGACCGGAATTGCTTTCTCAAAAATTACTGGGTTAAGCTTCTTCATTGATTCTTAAATTTACACTAATGCTCCACTATTTTTAACTGCGACGGCTCTTTTTAGTTTTGGCTTTTTTTACGTCTTTAAATTAACTTCATCACACAAAGAAGAAGTTGTGTAGCAACATGAGAGGAAAATATTTTCAACAGATATTAAATTTCAAAAATCAGCTGTAAATGAGTAAAATTTGTTTTGAAAATAATTGTTAACCTTGAGTTCTCTAGCATTCAATAACAATCAATATTCTTTCTCATTGTTTAATAGAGCATTGAAATCATTTCTGGATAAAATCACCAGAAACACCAAGGCTTTGCACCCTATTTTACATCAGATATAAACAATAGATTGGTGATAGCGTTATTCAAGAAGGAATATTTGCTTTTGAAAAATAGATCATTTCTTTCAGATTGTTTTATGAATTTCAGACCTAAAAAAAAGGCAAATTTTAACGAGACAAAAGATGTATTAATAGCAGTTGCGGAAGATCGAGCACGAACAACCAAAAAGGATCCACAAGTAAATTTAAAATTTCAAGAGCTTCTTGATAGTTTTATTGAATCGAATGAATTAATTTCTATTTTATACGTCATTTTAAAAATTGATTAATATTTATTTTACTTAATATCTTTAATTCTCCATTTCCTAAGTTACCAACAGGAAGTTAATCGATCTGTTTGCTTATATTATGAAGATTAAACCCTAAAAAAGAGAATCCCATTAACATTCTGGTTTGGAAAAACAAATTTAGCAAATATATTCCACTACATCTCAAGGTTTCCATTTTTTTTTAATATTTCAATTTCAGGTAGAATTGGATATCATCATTGAAAAACTGTCAAAATTAGAAGCTCCATCACTTAGAGGTGTCGCTAAAGCGTCTGCTGATGGTGTGTACAATCGCTTAACCGATCATACCAAATATACCGGTTCACATAAGGAACGTTTCGATGCTGAGGGTAAAGGTCGTGGGAAACTTGGCAGGGAGGATATCGTCGAGCAAACTGGTTATGTAGCAGCTTATAAGAACAAGGATACTTACGATAAAGTCCATAAAAACTTGCAATGATCTCATATTATTCATGAGAAAACAAAGAAAACAAACATTTCATGGGCCTTTTATCAGCAGTCAGCTGATTAATAATGATATCTGCCGTTAGATTTAATTTGGAATTGCATGCAAAAAATTGAAATAGATAGAGAAGCTGTGGGATATTGAAGTAGTTCTTGATTTTTCTAATAGTCAAGTATGCTGCACAAAAAAAGAATGCCTTGTGGAGCTTATCGTTATTATATTGTCATATTGTCACTGAACACTCTACTACTACATCAATGTTTTTAATATCAAGACGTGTCCTTTTAATCAATTAGCAAATAATGTTTATAATTTAATTAGTACCATCAAATTCTATTTAGGAAAAGCGCTTTGTACAGTTTATTGTATCTGCATTCTAAAGCAGCAGCAAACGAAGACCTCTCTGATTTAAAGGCAATTTTGGCAAAGTATAAAACATAGATATTATGTTTTTTTTTTTAAAAAAAATGCAGGCTATGAAATAGATAGACAAAAACCCATTGCAGTAGTAATTCTAATCAGAAATTTCTCGTTAGATTTATATATAGATTGTCGTTAATTTTGATGTGATTGATCAGAATGTAAAACATTTA
The DNA here is from genome assembly GCA_029876185.1 of Mansonella ozzardi. Classification (NCBI taxonomy): domain Eukaryota; kingdom Metazoa; phylum Nematoda; class Chromadorea; order Rhabditida; family Onchocercidae; genus Mansonella; species Mansonella ozzardi. The sequence goes on along the minus strand of JARVGP010000224.1, from coordinate 47,940 downwards.
GTATTCGAGCAGATAATTGTGAAGAGCTACAACATAAACCTCACAAAACTTGCCTCTCTAAATCTTTGCTAAATTTTTATTGAAATTTCTAGTCGTGTTCCTTTTCTTCGTCGTTTTGTTTTTGTTAAAAGGCGAAATTTACCGCCAAAATGTTGCAGTTTCTCGCTAGCTATACATTTCTCTTGGTGATGATTTATATATTGTGTACTATATATTCCCTAACGTTTTTATGATGAAAAGTTCCAAACTTTTTTCCAAATCAAAACAATGAACCACCATATCTAACCATACCTAATCAGTAAATTCATTTCCGTCAGCATTTCCAATGTGTCAATTATAATTGCTATGCTCTAAAAACTGTGAATTTTATCTGAAAAACCTTACTTTGTTTAATTTATGATTGGCATTCCTTTTACTCCTATCAAGCAATTTTTTATTAAAATAGAAAATATGTGAAGATCGCGTACCACTATTTACTCAATGTAATGGAATCAATTAAATAAATTGAGAGACGGCATATCAGATATTTGTGATATCTTTGCATATATAACTATACATTCCATTTATTTCCAGCAAAAGTGCAAAACAAATGCTGTCTGTGATAAGCAGCGCACATCTATGTAGCACACCAACGATCCTAGGATATCGGCATTTCAAAAGTGCTTCAAATCCGAAGTAATGTAAAATTGGAAAATGTAGAATGCAAATATTTTAAGCGCATAAAAGAGAGAGTAACAATATTTATCAAAAAACAATACAAAATATAACCAAATTGTTTTGCTTAGAGAAAAATACGCTATTTATCGTCTACCACCACCAATACCCTCTTCCGCTATTTCACGAGCTTTTTTATCGCGTTTACCCTTCAGACGTTTGTCGGCGCGGAGTCGGCGTAAATGACAGTACACTTCGAAATTCTTCTCTTCTTCAGTTATAGGGCGAGCTTTCTCGCGACGAACAACCTGCTTGACAGGTAGAACGACTCCACGCAATTGTGTAGCTAGCTTGAGTTCGTCAGCCTGTAAATTAATCTTTCCATGAATTAATTCCTTCCCATCAACGTTGCTTCTGATGAGATTCAAAAAGGAAAAATGATCAATGCACATGCAGTACTCACGTTACTATCTCCTTTCTTGGGCGCGCTTAATTTCTTCGGGAATAATATTAATTTCGATTTGTATTCCTTTAAACGTTTGACATTTTGCTGCAAAATAAAAAAATTAGGCTAAGCAAATAAATTACTCATTTGAAAATTTTGAAAAATATGATTCAAATTCTTTACAAATGCACCACACGAAAATAAAAAAAAATTCACAATTTACATTATTTATCGTTCCTGAGAAACTGAGCGTAAACATATGCAGAAGAATACCTGTAATGATTCCAGCGATCGGTTTGTACGCCTGTAATCCACTGCAATGCCAATAGTACGAGCTTCTCGTTTCCCGATGCCAACTGCCTTCAGCTCTTCCAAGGTAAATCCTCGTCCTAGCCTCACTTTCTTGTTATATCGAATACTAGGACAACGTACTGCCGGTCTCAAAAAACCCTTAACGGGACGAGGTGCAATCAGTCGACCTTTCTTGAATCGATTACGCCGTCTACGCTCCTTCCGCGCTGGTTGATTAAACCAGGTGCGCACGCGTTTCTGCCAATCTTTATGAAAGTGCGCGTTTGGTATCATATTATTCCCTTTTGGAGCCATTTTACTGTCTATAAGTAAAAAATTTAATTAAGAATGGAAAAGTCACAAATACGCGATTATACAAAATTTATTTGCAAATGTTTAAAAGCCCACGAAGAGAACTACAACATATATTGAAATTCCCGATACACTAGACATTGTCCATACCTTTATTACTAGTTAACTAGAAGTTAAACTATAATACAAACTACCTGGAAGCCCTCTTTCTTACATATATCCCTCCCAACCAAAAACCATCCAACCCAACATCCCACAATGAATAGAACAACCCCAAAAACCTCGCTGTAATAGAGCTGCAACATACAATTTCCGAATTATAAACTTCGCACAGCAGTTTCTCTTCGATACGTTCGGCCTCCCGATTATTGGACATATATTGTATGCAAGTGTTCATATTAGCATATCAGGATTGCGGGGCGATCGGGAGATAGCGTGCTGTGAAGGGGAGAGTTCAAATTCTCTGACTAAAAATGCAAGGGAGATTTATTTCAATTATGAGAATTTGAAATATGGTAAAGAGATATCTTTCTTTTCAATTTCCCGATAATGGAGATAATCGAGAGGAAGGGATAGACATTAAGAACGATATTTAGGTATTCTCGGGGAAGTTTTATTGCAAGTGTAGACATTAGAATTAATATGTCAACGAAACACCTGCGGCGATATTTACAAGGAAAAAAGACAATTGGGAAGAAGTCGCCAATTCCGGAAAAGGAAGAAAAGGAAGAAAGCTCTGAGTCGGCAAGTGAAGGAGAAAGATCGCAGGAAGTATTTTTATGCAATAGGTTATTTATTCCACATATTCGAGGAGATCCGGAATGTCAATATACTGGAACAATAACCGATGTCGGTAGCGTTAGCTTTTTTTACCGGTATCTTACATATAGAGTGGAACTTTGGGCTATTTAGTAGTAAAGAGTATTTTTAATTCCTATTTGCAAAATGAAAAAATGGCTGATTAAAATGAAGTTAAAATTTTATATAGTTTTATCATGTCTTTTTATATTCACTTTGGGCGAAATGAGAAAGTCTCGTTTACTTAATTTTTATCATTTTTACCCTTTTTCAGATATGAATTCCTTGATGAATCTGGAGAAGGAGGAGACGAAAGTTCTGGGCCGGTTGAAGAAACCTCGGGAGAGAAGAGAATGGAAAAAAAGGAAAAGAAAATGACAAAGAAGAAAAGAAAGGGAAAGAAGAAAGTGCATTGTACGGATACAGAAAATGATTTAGACTTGTTGGATATTCCTCCGCCAGAAACTGAACTTCCCAAACTTCACGATATGGTTTTTGAGGGAGATTTATTTAAGGTCTATATTTATGCATTCTTAACCAGGTGACTAAATTGTTTTCGAATAACGGTGCCTTACATCGTTTTTTACAAACTGACATGCCCATAGGGTGATAATGGAATTTATTTTGCTCTGCATGGAAAATTTTTCATCGGAGGATTCTAATCAAAAAAGAAAAATAATTCTTATAAACGAAAGCCAACTAAAAGATAAATATTACTTATGATTTCAAATTTGATATGAAATACGGAACATTTTCTACGCATAATAGAAGCCTCGAAATTTATGTAGCATCGAAAAAAATTTATGTAAATTAAGATAGTTAATTATTCTAGGTTGACAGTAGAATGCTGAATGTGGAGTGTGAGTTACGCTCAATCCTGGGTCGAAGAAACACAGATATAATTCAGCGCGGGCGCATGATTTTTGGCAAAATAGTGAAAAAGAAACCAAATTGGCCAGAAGTTAAAAATGTTGGTAAGATTTTTTAGTTTAACGCTGGAAAATGATTTTCTGTTTCATTTGCTTGATTCGCATGTTTTGCATGTGTTTTAGTATGTACTTTTTTTACAATTATGTACATACGTTGAGATTTTTTTTTCTATGTATTTATCATGTTTGTATTTTATAATATAAATAATGCATTCGACTGAAAGGATTTAAAAATATTTTTCTATGTTCAAAAAAACATGTTTGAAAGAATCATAGTTGACTTTTATACATGGATAACTTTTTTATATAACTTAAAATTGATGTTAAAACTTAAATATATCACATATGAGCAGCGATTCTTCTGATGCTTGTGTTCTCTTTCTTATATCAAAACAAAACTCTTTTATTTATCTATTGTTAAGGTTTATCAATGGAACTAGATCGCACCGAAAATAATATACTTTGGTTCAAATTTTCGCACCACGCTTATTATCGTGAATTGCAGCAAAGTTTCTGGATAGCATCAGAATCACTCAATCATAATTTCATATCGGTCTGCTTTTAACATTTGGACAAAAATACTCTCCAGGGTTCTTTTCATTACTAAATGCGCATCAACACTGATCATTTAAACTGAACTTTCTTATATGAATACAATTATCAACGTATGGCGTGCAGTCTTGAAATTCCGTAGGATTTCAGTGTCCTCATGTCTGCATATCAGTTAGTTATATAACTAGATTTTAACGTGTATAGTTTTAGAATATTCTGACACAGTGTCCTTATCACTTGGATAGCCTGCTTATTATGGCAGAATTATTGAGGCAGCAGGAAGATTATCAGCTGTCACGTGATTTAATTGGTAAGTTTTCAAAAACTAGTCACTTCTGTCATTTTTTGATTTTATGTCCTTATTGAAATAGTCTAGTCTTCATTTTATCTATATATTTTACAATTAATATACTACTTAATTATATTTTTCAGAAAGGAAAATCAATTTTTTATGAGGTTTTTGTAGTTGTCCAAAATTTGGACTTATTATTGAATTAACATCATTTAAGAAACTATCCGAACACTGCAAACAAAAATTTTCACTTTATGGGATATTTTAAGATTTATTCATACTATTTATACATATGCTTTGTAGAACGTGGACTGTTTTGCTGTGAAAGCATATTTGCTCCTCGCTTTCAATTGAGCAACTTCGATCATCGCATTGACTATGTTGATTTCGAAAATCGAGCATTCTACTTGTTGCTTCATCGACATTTGCGCAATCTTGTAGATCGTCATTGTTTTAAAACGGCACTGCACGTTGCCAAGCTTATATATCGTTTAGATCCTGTATCGGATCCACTGTCCATAATGCTTACTATCGATATGATTGCTTTGAAAGCACGGGAATATAATTATCTAATTCTTCTGTACAATACTTTACAAGTAATGAGTTTTATCGATTTCTAGAATATGATTTACATTTGATGAAGATTATTGGAAATTGAGTGCATTAATCCCTATTTTCGCGCAACTCAGCACGCTGTGTGCTACATTGTACATCATTAGGAATGCAAAGTTTTTGGAATTTAAGTCATGTTACTGGAAGGGAACGAGAAAATATCTCTAAAAAATGAAATTTTTTGTAGTCACTAGAAATTTTATTTAAAAGTCTCATAAAATCTGCTTTGTTAGTCATCAAGCATTTAAGAAAAACAGGAAATACAGCTCATGACTGCTCTGTGACATTACTTTTAGGAATGCAAACTTTTTGGAAATTATTGAGAATAAAAGTAGCAAGACGTCAAATTTTCAGGCTTCGAAAAACTTGGATAGACTTCCAAATTTCGCATATTCCGTTGCCCTTGCTCATTTCCTTCTCTTTTGCGAAAATGGAAAAAGTGAAAATAAAGAAATTGCTGACGCTATGGTATGGTTTTTTTTTTTTTTTTTTAGGATTATTAATTCAAATCCAGAGTTCAGAAATTGCTGCATTGACACTTGTAAAAGTAATTCGATATTTTCTACTTTAATATCTTTTAAAGCCGGTATAGCGGAGCCAAACTTCGAAGATTAAAATTTTTATTCATAAATTTCAGATTGCTTCTGCTCTTAGACATTTTCCAACGGTACTACTGAAACTTCTCGATGCAATGAATGTACAACCTGATACGGCAATAGAAAATAATGAACACATGAGTGCATTAGCTCATGAAAGGTTAATTCTCAGTTTTTGGGTTGTAGTCAATTTTCAATCTTAATTTCTATCCTTTTTATTGCGCGAACATCAAAGGTTTCACTAGAAATAATTTTACAATAAGTCTCTAGGATTTAAAATGCTTCTGATAACAATTCATATATTATATATTTTTAAGTAAATCTTTTTCGTGGATACTTTAGGTATTTGTTGAAAATTATTTTAGTTTGTATAAAAAATTTTTTCAGAGAAAGTGAAGGAATAAAATTGCTAACATCAATATATGTAAAGCTGGCATCGCCAATCTGGTTAGAGGATCCATCGATCCTTTCATGGTTGGAAGAAATCACATCAATCACTGTATCATCATTCAATAATTTCAAAGAAGAGCTTAAAGAATGGGAGAAACTGCAAGTTTTTCATAATATTTCAGGATTTTTGGCTCCATCTTTTAAAATTGGGAGCGATCCAACTAAGACAGTGGTTTAGTCCTGAACAATATGGTTTTCTGCGTTTCAGTTTCGTTTAAGTAATAGAATGAAGTTTTGAACTGCTTTGTTGGTTTAAGTTTAAGGGAATAGCCATAACATGCTTCAAACAATATTGTTTATTGCATTTGCTAGTTAATTATTACTAGGCTAAACCATCTAATTTTTTTTTAGCTCGCCAATTGTAATTTGTCTTGTTCTATTCTATCTAGCATCTAACATTATAATATCAGTTTTGTGTATATCATAATACATTGTTTTTAATCAAAACCTTAATCAAGCGAGATTAGTTAATTTAAGATGTTAGTTTCAAAATTGAATTTTTTTTTACCAGAAAAAAATTTTTTTATTGCTGCAATAGTGTTTTTATAACAGCTATTAATTTTGTCTCAATAAGAAGTTAGAAGATGTCGGAGTAAATAATTACAATAGAGAATAATGGAGATGATTTTGGTTCTACATGACATGTAGAAGAAAAATTTACAGAGAAATTTCAGTTGTTTATAAGCATCATCTTTTTTTAATTCAAATTCTCCATATCTGAATCATCCAGGAAAGATTTTTAATTTTTTGGAAAGAACAGATTTTAGTCTTCTCAGATTTAAATAGAATATGTAGTGTTCGGGGATAACCAGTTTCACTGTAAAGATAATGGCAAGATAAGACGGAGGAGATTTTTGTAAGTTGAGCAAATGCAAAATCAGTACGTGAAACAGCTATTTCAATAATGAAAAACAGTTCTGCACCATGATGTGTAATTTATGAAAAAATGATAATTACATAGAAAAGGAATAAAACAATCAAAGGGCAGAAAGTTCCCAACATGATTGTAAAATTTGAAACTTATTGCAGGAGAAGAACATGTTATGTTGGAATACCGCGGAACATTGAACGGCATGCATACTTATGGGAAATAACGAGAAATGCGGAATGGATCTTATCAGATCCTGCACCACCATATAATGGGCGAATGATGTATACGAAAATACCAAGTACACCGCGGCCTGATTCCTTCCTCTCGGGATTGTTACATTCAGTGTGGCCCAATTATGATCAGGTAAATATCGGCTTGATTAACTCATACAGAAATAATAACGATGACATTGCACATAAGTAGAGTATCACAGACAGAGCTAGAGCAAATCTGAAAAGAATTTTTAAGCCTGCAGCAAATTATGTTTTGCTAAAAACAATTTATTTGTAAGTAAATAATGGTACCGATTCTAAAATATGGAGCATTTCTCTTAGAACTACTACAAAGCCTAGTCAGTCTCAGTTTGAAATACTTCCGGGAGATGCAGTAGTAACAAGATTAAAATTTATTAGATTAAGTTAACCAACTCTCTCGAGAGTTATCCAAGTGAGGAACACTGTTGTAGGCACCAAGAGAGGAGAAAAATGAAAAGTCAAACATCTTAAAGAAAGATGGAGAACTTGGGATCGCGAAACTTCGATTATTTCGAAGTCTTAATTCGAAGTATTTCGAATTTCTCTCTATTTCGTTTAGAAAAGGATCATATAAGTGACAAAAACACGAGAGTGTTTCAGTTTTACTTCTAGAAAATGTCTAATATATTCTCTTAGATTCCTAAATTCCTAGTGGACTGTCTCACTTGACTACAGTGTGAAGGCTAAATGTTTCAACTTTCACTCTTACATTATAATCGTTGGAAAATTTATAAATGACTGTGAATAATATAAATATTATTAAGGATGTAGTATAAAACAGTGGAACATAGTAATGAAACATACTTTGATAATGTCACACCTTCTGGATCGTTGAAAATTATGGGATCAGCACCTCTATCATCCGACTCCTTTCTTTCATCTAGAAAAATAAGCAGAAAATTGATTGTTTATTTTGTTAGAATCTCATCCTCAAAAGAATTTTTTTACTTTGTTAAAATCATTTTCACAATCAAACTAACAGTTGGCCAAAAAATGTTTTATTTTAGTTTCCTAAAGTGAGTAAAATCTATGACTTTATAACAGTATAATGAAAGATTGAAGAATCTTTAAGATTAATTAATCACAACTAATTTCCCAACAAAAATTAAGAAATTTTGATTATTTTTTTAATCAGTGGAATGTGGTTCTTCCACATTTTATAATTAATAATTCTTGATTATTTTCTTAAACTAGATCTTGAGAAAGAATTGACATCAGTATATTTTAAAAACGTGAACTTTTATTCAGATTTGCTTCCAAGACTTCTGTAAGACTTCTACTTCTATTTACTTACTTCTCGACTTCTATTTAGTTTCTGTGGAATATAAAGTGGGAAATCCAACTATTTTTGTCACTTCTTTGTGTTTTAAGCATGCATTATTATGCGATACCATTCTTTTCATAAAAAATCTTATGGTCACACTTTTTCAAGACACTGAAATGATAAGAAAGACAAAAATCGGAAGAAGACATACTTGCCATATTAAACACTCTATTGGAATTGATCTTTGATATTATTATCTCAAACTTAAAATAACCTTGCCTACATTGTTCCAGTTCTAAATTATCTTTCTTCATCATTACATATTTCGTAAATCCAGTGAAATTATAAGCGACAGAATTATTTATTTGTTAAATCTTGAATTTAAATACTCTTCATATATTTTTGCATCGCGCTCAAGTTGTTAAAATTCTGAATAAGATTGTTCCAAACATTTGTTTTATTGAAAAATTTTATTAACTGAAATTAAAACTATATTAAAAGGGAAGCTGAGCAGTTGCAAAATAGAATTAAGAATATTAGGAATGCACTGTAGATATTTTATTAGCAGCAATTCTTCACTTTTGACAGTGATGAGGAATATATATATATATATATATATCTTAGTATGTGTTGAGTATGAAAAACTCTTGCATGTGAAGCACTGCCGAAGCGAAGAGCTACTGCTGGACACTGATAAATTATCGAGAAAAAAAAATAACGATTTGTAAGATCGATATGGTGGTGCTAATAAATGCAGTTTGAAAAGAAATCTATTATAGAGATTTAAAAGAGAAACAGGTAGTTTATTTGACCAGTAGATTGAATGGATTGTTGTATATCAGCTTGTGATATTATTATGGTAAACGATGATCATTTATGTCAAGCATTAAATGAATTGTAAGAAATAAATATAAAATCAAGATATCATCATTTCAAAGGAATAGAAAATTAGGAATACCATTCTTACCAACAACACGTCGCGAAATAAACATTTACCGGAGCTGCTGGATTTAATCGGTTCCAATAATACACTATTGATTAAGTCTCACTTTCTCATGATAAACTGTAAAAATCAATTAATTAATTGCAAACGAAAAAGCTATAATTAGAAGGAATCATTTTAATCATTGGAAAATTACATGCATGGTTTTATAGCAATATCATTCATCCTACATTATATATTTACCGGTAGTTTTAATATCTAACAAACTTCATTTATTCATTTATTTCTTTCAGGCTCAGCACTTGAATGCAAGCATTGACGAAGTATTAAATGTTTTACGTGGATTGTTTGTAGCTGCTGAAACACCTGTTGCTAATATTTTACGTGGATTATCTGTTGCTACTGAAACACCCGTTGACGGTAATAATCAGATAGAAAACAGTCAGGAAATTGTTAACGAAACAGAAGATGAAGCAAGAGAATCAAGGGAGCATGAGCGCAACAACAGTGATGATGGAAGTGTTGATGATAATGCCGAAGCTGGCCAAGCTTAAATGTGGTGTGAAAGTCGAAGAAGTAAAGAACAAAAACTTTTATGCAATGAAATGCACTAAGTTAGTACTTTTGTTATAGATGGTGAAATATTATCTGTTTGTTCCATAATATTTCCATACATATTCACATTTTAGTAGTCAATGATATCCTTACACATGTATATATATGTATGTACATATATATATATATATATATATATGTAATATTTTCTTCAATCCTGATAGGCATTCAACAGAGTTGCAATATTTAATTTCTTGTAAATATGCGATGAAAAGGCGAAAAGGTAAGAAAAATTCGATTTAATTATATTTTTATGATTTCTGATGGATTAGTTTTAGCAACATTTCGTCTAGCAAAATTTGTCTATTTCATTCTTTTCATTAATAAATAAAAATTTTATTATTTTTTGAAGATTTCATTATGGAAAATTACCTGGGAAAATATTGGTTTTTACTAGAAATAATTCTTTTTTTCATTGTTACAGTAATAATAAATGATTAAAGAGAGCAGACAGATAGGCAAAGCACAACAAATGAATTATTATCATAATCGTTTTTGTCGATTGAACGAAGTCTTCTGCTCATGTTAATTGAACAAAATAAATAAAAATTAAGAATTATACACTTTAAATGGAAATTATTCAAAATTAAAACATAATATACAAGGATTCGAAAAGAAAGTTTAGGAATTTTTCCGAAATGGATATCACTTGTTAGAAGGAATGGTGAGTTTTTTTAAAGTAATTTGTCAAAAAAAAGATGACGTTTAAACTATTTCCATACATTTTTATCTTTTGTTCACTGATGAAAGAGAAACAAGAAAAGGCGAAGGTAATGATTGAAGTTAGATAAAAAAACTCAGTGCTGTCTTCCATCAATTTTCTTTTTTCCTCTTCTCACTTCAGTATTGCTTTTTCTCATTTTTTCTTACTATGATTTTTATTCTACGAACTGCTATGGCCTAATAATGACGTATATACCTTATGCTTAGGCTTAGTCTTTAAATCAAAATCAATATGTTCGAATGAAAAGATATTGTTGAAATTTATTATGACAGTTCATCTGTATTGCTTCATTCAAATCATTAGCTATGTTATGGTTACATTATGAATTTCGATTTAAAATTCTTGAGCATATTAAACTAGCGTAAGTAATTTTTCTTTCATCAATTTCAGCTTGCCTTCTCTTAGTATGATCTATATTTTGAATTGGTAAAATCCAGTATTACTAAAAGTCCTGGGTTGAAAATGATGTCTTTTACTAATGATAGCGATATGAATTATCCGACAGCAGTTGAACTTTTGCAAAGCATATTTCATTATTAAAAAGCGGAGGTTTTACAAAACATTATTTGATTGGCAATTTCTGTATTTTGCAACAAATATTTTTTTTTTATTTCTGAAAGGAATCAATCATAATAACGCCATGAACGAATGTTTTACCAATCACAGCTCAAAAGAGAAAGTTTATACAGAAAATAATAAATTAGTAGAAATGAATCTACGACAATGAATTTATGAATGCTAGTAATTAATGCTTTACAAGAAAACAAAGATGGGAAAAAATATGCGACAATTTGATAGAATACAATATTAGTTGACATATTTAATTGTTGGTAATGTAATTGGTTAATTCTAATTCATTTTTCAGTTTAGTAATTTAATATTCATATTCAGTTCCAAAGACTTGAATTTTTAAGCAGTTCTTATGTTTGTAATTTTATTTGTAGTTTCATGCTTGCTGTCATAATAAAACTCTTTGCAGCTTATTTTAGTGTACGCAACATTAGCTTTAGAATTACTGTATCGCTTAATTGTTTTGCTGAATGGACATTATCTATTGTAATTAATGATGGGTAAATATCATTTCTCTGAGCAACTTATATTTCAGCTCTTTCTTTATCTATGTTGATATTTATGTTTACTTATTGTCTGTTATACATTCATTTATTTTCTATTGCATTAAGTTTTACTCTGGTCTTTTTTTGGTTGGAAATGTTCAGTAAATGTTTTGTCATTAATACTTTTGTTTTCAAAATGACATAATCCGCAAATAGCCGGTCAAAATATGGAACCGTTTGACAAAACTTTGACAAAGTCATATTCTGTGACATAAAATGATCGAACATATTGCTTGGCAGAGAAGGATCTCTGTTCAGATATATCATTTTAGAGGACATATTTGACTGTTACAGTTTTGGTTGTTTCTTTTATTCCTGAGTTAATCTTTATGAGTGGGTCTATGCTAAGATTAATTGGTTAATTAATTGGACGTTGAGAGACGGGCGAGACATCATTGAACTGAAATTTATGATTTGGGAAGTGTTATTGAAACTAGCTCAAATTACACTTTTAAACTTATAGTTTAACTGTTCTTTAAGGTAAATGAATAATACATCTGCAGTAAATTTGCAGTGAATTATCGCTGTGATCTTATAAATATGGTTAAAGAAGAAGAAGGAGAAGAAACTTCTGCTGGAACTCAGGCAGATATCCTTGCTGTTTTGGCTAGTAATGAGGATGGCTTAAGTAATGAAGATTTGATAAAACATACTGCTGGAATGGATGTGAAAGCACGTGGTGAAGCAGTCAATAGCTTGTTATCATTGGGTAAAATTGAAATGCTACCTGGTCATACACCTGGTGCATTTATCCTACGTTTAAGAAAGGGCACACAAATTGCCAATGCTACACATGAGGAACAGCTGGTATGCAAATTCTTTAATTTTAATCTTTTTTAAACATTTTTTCATAATTGTTGAGATGATGATAATGCCATGCTGTATAGCTTTTAAGCATACGATAGTTTGATTTTAATCTATCTATTAACACTTGCGCTTTCTTCTCTGTTCGGTTTATCCCGCAACAACACATCTCTGATAATATTTTCATATTAATGTTTTGGCATTTAAATTTCTTATCACTCAATGTTTTTAGTATCACTCAGTTCTCATATCCTGATGATCCGTTTAGATTAAAAATCGTTGTTGTTGCAGATTTATTCACTAATTGAAGAATCGGGTAAAAAAGGTATTTGGATACGGGATATTCGTGACCGAACTGGTTTATCGCAAACACAAATGCGTAAAGTTTTAAAAGTATTGGAACAAAGAAAACTTGTAAAATCGATAAAAGTTTGTTTTTTTAGCTTCTCCATTACATTTTTTACAATTTTACATATTTGATAAAGATTCGTTATTTCCATTTCGATTCTTAGATTTGATCTTCCATTTCAACGGAAGTTTCTTGGTAATGCTTTAGTAAGCTCTTTTGTTTCAAAAAAAGAAGTTCACCTGTTTATCTTTTCCATAATACGATGCACTTGAATTGCATCGTGTTTTGGTATGTAACAATTCATATAACAAAATGAATTACTAAAATTAAAGAAGTCTTGAAACTAGGAAACTCAAGCATTGTTCACATTTGCATTCCAATTGTATAAGATAATAAGCATTTTTTACAGGCGGTAGGCACGACAAAAAAATGCTATATGTTGTACGATGAAGTGGCCGATGAATCGTTGACTGGTGGAACATTCTATTCCGACCAACAACTAGATTCACATTTCGTCGAAACTCTGGCACATATTTGCGTTGCCATGTTGCAGGTAGATTTTTACTATAATTATGGAAATAGTTGTTAACTTTATAAAGCGAGGAGAAGAATTGAGGGCGGAGAATTTTTTTTTCAAATATCTCCAATACAATTCTAGTTAATAGATTAATAAAGCTTTATCCTATAATATTTGTTTTAAATCTATTCCAAAAATTTTGGAAGAGCTTCCAGTTCATTTGAATTTCTTGAAAAGTTTCTGAAGATTTATTTTTGGAAACATCTTTCGATTATTTATTCATTTTGTTTTAATCATTTCTTTATAATCATTTCTGATGATGAAAGTTTTGTTAAAATCAAATTATTATTTCGACTACATTAATATAAGTATGTGGGATAGTTTCAGTCGATGTCGCATGTTATTTTTCGTTTTGAAAATCATGAAATTAAAATTTCTTTAAGCGATTCTTTGTTTGTACAATCATGAATTTTATTAGTATCTTTGCGAGATGAACTGTAGAAAGATTTTGTGAAATTTTTTAACTTTAAGTTTTAAACTTTGAATCAGTATTTTCACTATATGATGTTCAGTAATAGAAAGGAAAAAATTATAGAGCAAGCGGAAGTTCTCTGAGGATAACCATAAAAATGACCCTGCAGCAGCTCGGGAATTTGCATTCGTTCGTTCCACCGAAGTGGCGCAATTTATTCGCGAAAAGGGTGTTTGCCGTGTGCAGCTGAATATTACGGATATTGAAAGTATCCTATCAATAGCACTGCTGGATGGTTTTATCGAAAGGCGTGCAGATGGCATGTACCGAGCCTTGATAGCCAAGACAACTCGTTGTGCTCCGTCTCTTTGCCCTTGTATTCATTGTCCCATTCAGGCTGATTGTAAACCAGGTCATGTCATATCACCGCAGAATTGTGAATATTTTTCCAGTTGGTTAGGCTGGTAGCAATCATATCAATATGCATACTGTTTTATCGGAAACTACTAAATTCCAGTATAAAATCAGTGCAGTACAACCATGTTATTTAGATTCAGTGTGTTTATGTTTATAAATATTCTTGGATTTTTTATTACTCAGTGTTTGTTATGTTTGGTAAACTTTCCGGTTTTTTCTCTCAGTTGAAAGATTCTCTAAATTTGAATCAAATATACAATTCAGTTCTCCATATTCTGCCGCAATCACTCTGTACAAGATTTACACTTCCATTGAAAAGTTTCTTCCACTTTGGGCTGTTCGGGAAAATGCGTTCATGGTAATAAAAAATTCATGAACTTCAAAATTGAATTACTTAGCACCATCAGTCTGGCTGTTTCCAATTTATTCATTAGTTTCATGGAAGAATTGTTGAAATCAAAATTGTCGGTTTAAATTAATTCAGTTAGGAAAAGTCGTTTTCAAATTTGATTCTTTGTGTACTTATGAAAAAAAATAAAAATAAAGATGTATTTCCTTCCATTGTAAGATGAAAATAATAATTCCAGTTACTGTGCATCAAAGATTAATTAAAATTAAGCTCTCTACCATCTATATTAAACAGGCAAACGACACATTTTAATATTCTTAAAATAAATTTCTCACTACTATCAAAAATACACAAAATATAAGGTATCAAACGATCCGAAAACATCCAAAAACTTTCGCAAGTATTGTTTTTACTCATGAAAACAAGATAAAGCAAAAATGTTTCATGTATCAATCTCTATGTACGAAAACTATCAATAGAATCGCACATAAAGCCTTCTGCTGCAGCTTTTCGTCAAGCGAACAATGAATTATCATTGTTTTTCGTGAAAAAATTTCGGAAATGATCTTCTCCTGAAAAGTAATCACTAGATAAGTTATTCAATCACAAATTGTCCAAAGTCACTTATGCTATGAAAACTGAGCTCAATTTGTGCTCATTCTTGTTTGTGACACTTCGAAATTTGTCAAATCCTTCTAATTATGACTTTTGTAATATAATACAGAGGCATATGAGAGTGAAAATTTTTTTTTTTTTAACAGTGACATATTTCTAATTAAAATGTTAGGCTTGAAATTATTTTAATATTAGTAAGCCTGAAAAGTATGAAGGAAAAGGATTTTCGAAATTCATTGCAACCATTCTATTTGCATTGTTGATGACAAACACAGAGTACAGAAGAAAAATAGTATTAGTGAAATTTGAACAGACTGCTAAGCAATTTATTTGCATATATTTTTCAAATTTCATTTTAATACGGATTTGAACCAAAAAAAAAAAGAATCAATTGTATGTAGAATTTTAAAGCAAATAGTAAACCTATAACTTGACAATATTGCTGACAGTACTGATAATTTTGGCTATAAATCGATGAAAGAAAACGGCTTTAAAGTTTAAAGTTGCTTCAGTCTTTTAAAACAAACTTTTTTAAGAAAAAAAGAAACAGATATATCTCTGTTATAGGCACTGAAGTTATTGTCATTGTATATTGATAATGATAAGCGAGAATGATAATTTGTGATAACAATTAACAAACATCGATATTTCCGATTGCTGAAATGATTTAAAGCTTCGTTCAATGTACCAGCGATAAAATGTGCTGTTGTTCTGCTAAGAAGCGTAATTTTGATACCGTAAATAATTGTAATATTACTAAAGCAAATGACACTGAGTAGTAATAAGACTGCAAAATGATTGATGATAAGAGAACTTTTTTTTTTTTGTTAGGCCTATGAATGTATCATCGATAGCAGTATTATCTTCAAGTATTTGTGCTCAATATTTACATCTTTATTCTTTTATAAAAAAAATTCTAATTGTTCTTAAATTCCTATTGCAGTTCATATTATATTATATAATATAATATGCAAAAAAGTGCATAAAACTATGTTCACAGCGCAACAGGATTCGGATTAATTGAAGTATCAGTATACTATTAGTGAATTATTGATTTATTAATTGAAATATCGATATACTACTGATGAGTTAATGCTTAGATTGACTTACTAACTTTTATACTTGTTCATTACAAAATTCAGATCTAATAAATTAAAGTGTCGGTCCATGGCATGCTGCTAAAATTAAAGCAATCAGTTCATGATATATTACTGGATTTATTGCTTAGATGCTTAGATCGACTTATTAATTTCATACTCTATTCATAATTAGAATCTATCACAAGAGTGATTTGAATGGAAATTTTAAAAGGAATATTTTTCAAATCAAAAATAAAAAGTAATCATTGAGACAGAGAAAAAACGTTCTCTCTTTGATACATAGAGAAAATGTATCACTGAACTAACTAATTAATCAAATATTTCAAACTGTTGTAAAGCAACAGTAGCAACAGTTGGGAAAGAATAAAAAAGCTCAGGCATCAAAAGTGACAGAGTAATAAGGACGATTGTGCATTGATAAAGAGCTTGTCTAGCTTATAACTTGTTATCAATCATTAGCTGGTAGGGAGACGAATGAATATAATCAACTAAACAGCTGGGTAATCTTAAGGTTTAAAGAGAGAGATAAAACTGGAAATAGTAAAGAGAGTGGATAAAGTAGTTGTGAAGTAGAAAAGGATAGATAGAAAAGCCAGGCAAATATTGATGTTAATAGTGGAAGAAGCAAAATCTCGATCTTAAAGCTTGAGGTACTAAAGGGAAATATAAGCTGTATTAGAACGAAATGGGAAGGAAATAAGAGATTGCCAAGGTGGTAATTTGTTTTCCTTCTTCTTGCTTTGTCCTACTGTCTCTCGCAATTCCCTTGATATTTTCCATTAGTCCACCACTGCTATCACAGTTGTACCCGATCGGCATCACCACATTTCGTATCATCATCATCATCATCACTATCACTGTCATCATCATCATCACTAGCCACTACCACCATCACCGCAATCAACACTGTCACCGTCGTCGTCACCTCAATCATTAATTGGATTCATTGCGATCTGAACCAGTGAGGTCAATTACTGCGCGATCACTCAGTCTGTCTGTCTGTCAGTGTGGGTGTATGCGTCTGTACACCGACCAAATAGTACTACTGTTGTTGATACTTGTGCGCTAGGTCATAATATCAATGCTCTTCTCAGGAAGTTCTTCAGCAAAAGTAAAGAAAGATGAAAAGAAGGAAAAGAAATTGGAGAAAGGTACAACTTTATTTCTTTTATTCCTTCCAGTCTTTCAAATATTACTAATTCATTTATGGCTTAATTGATTTGCAGCTTATAAAAAATTTTCTTTTGCAGTCTTTTTCTTATTTGCTTTGAAATTAGCATTGTTAATTATGTTAAGTACTCTTTAGGCTTCTCGTTATTTTCTTCACTCAAGGGGTAATAAACTGAAATTCCGTCAATTAACAATCAAAATGTCCTTGATATTTGTTGTTTACTCATTACAGCTTTTCCTCGAAAATAATAGTAATTTGTCGAAACTTAGTAATACAATTTGGAAGTAATTAGCTGAGAGAGGTATTTGTAGTAGAAAGTTCTTCTCGAGTAATTTGCTCTCGTACTTCAAATGAACAGTATATTTCTTCCAAGTCTGTCATTCAAATTTATGGAATTCGATTGTTTGAAATAGGTGACACATCTATTTGAAACTTGCAATTTTGATTAGATAATCTTTTCATTTGAAAGAGTAAAATATTTTTAAGAATTATTAATAAACATCTTATATTGCCATATTGGACCTAAACGGAAATGAAGTGTCTCATTCGCAGGAAATTTCCTTCTATCCTAGGTATCTGCATAATTAAATATTAATTAAATGTTAGAAGTGAGTGTTAGCACCTCATGCAAAAAAGTAAAACCTTTTGGAGAATTTAAAATAAACTATTGCATACAAATATTTTTCCCACTCCTCATCATTTCATCTGAAAAGATTTAACAGTGCAGAAGCTTCTCTATAAGCATCGCTAAAAGAATTCTTTTGAATATTCATAGAAGCTAATTTTTGTCATATTTTCCTCTTATTGCGAATATTTATACAATTTCTTAAAATAATTAAATTTAATACATTTAGTGAACGAAGAAGTAAAATCGAAAAAGTTACCTCTTTGACATTCCCTTCGCTAAATCACCAAAACTATCTTTCTTTATTGTGGCTTAAAAGATCTTTCCGTCTTCATCAATCTTCTTTTTTTAATTTGTTTAAAGTTCCTAAGAGTTGTAAACCGTCGTATTACAACAGCACCATTCAACTGTTCCATTTCCTCATTATTTGAGCAATCAATGCAAGCGTAGAAGAAATATAATAATAACTGTGAATCATAGATCATACAACAAAACTTGTTGACTGAAGCGAAAAAAAAAACTTCTGTTTAATAGGAAAAGAAACAAATGTTTTTTTTTTTCCTTTGTAACATTCAGTTTGTAGAATTAATTTCAATCATTAATATCTAACAAGAGCTTCAATAATGAAATCAGAAGCCGAACCAGAAATGCGATGAAGATTTTCAATATTAAAACAGAAGCCGAATCAGAGACGCGACGATTTCCAAATTAAAATCAAAAGCTGAACCGGAAGCGCGATGAAGATCTTAAACATTAAAGTCAGAAACTGAACTGGAAGCGCGATGAAGATCTTCAATATTAAAATCAGAAACCGAACCGAAAGGGAGATGAAGATTTTCAATATTAAAATCAGAAGCCGAACCGGAATCGCGATCTTTCGCTGCAGATATTTTTGTTCATTTATCATCCAAAGCGACACTAAATCATTCTTTGTTTAATAAGCGAAGAAACAAATGTTTTTGTTCCTTTTTTCTTTGAAACACTCAATTTGCTGAATTAGTTTCAATCATTAATATTAATAATATAAAAAGAGATTTCCAACATTAAACCGGAAGCTTGATCTTTCATTGTGGCACATTTTTGTTAATTTATCACCCAAAATGGCACTGAATCATTCTTTTCCTCAACTTCCGATTTTCAACTTCTGCTTGAATATTTTTCAATTTTATCAAATACAGTTGTTTTTGAAAAAAACCACTCTGTGATTTAATTACATCATTATTAATGAATTCATTAATTTAAGCCAAATTTTGACCTCTCGAAAAGCAAACATTAAGTGCCATGTATTTTTGCAGCTCATTACTTAGCTGCTTTGTTATAAAAAAAAAATTGCTTTTTTTAAAATTTTTCAAATTTGCTTAGTGTTTGTTAATCTCATAGAACTGAGCTTATTCAGTCAAAATTAAATTATTCAGTCAAAAATTATGCAATTTATTAAATAAGAAAATTAAACTGCTTCTTATGAAAGGAATAAGAATATAAGTTATTAAGTCATTATCATATCATTAATATCTAAGATGATCTTTCATCTTTTATTGTAACATATTTTTTTCAATTTATCATTAAACAGCACTGAATCATTCTTTCGATTCAATTTCCGATTAAGCTAAGAGAGTTTTTTCTTTTCTGTTCAAAATTATGAATAGTTATTGCTTGCTAACAACTTTTATTTGTTTGCTTGATAGAATTCAAATTAGAATCGCTCTGACAATTGATTTTGAAATTTCATGCAAGAATTGGTTAAATGTTGTTGCAAACGAAAAAAGTGAAACCAATGAAAGGAAATAATTTGCAGGTGTGGATGATCGGTACGAAATCCAGGAAGCTGTGTTTATACGCTGGGCAAATTCAATAGCTAATGGAGTGGTGAAAGAATTGAGCGATTTTTTCGATACGAAATTTCTGTCCATTTTTGTGCAACTTATCACGGGCAATTCATTTGTAAAAATTTACAGATATTTGATTTAAAATATAATACATCGCACAGTAGCAAATTTTTTGATGAATATGCAGTTATTTCAATTCCGATTTAATTCAGGAATTTTCATTTTCGATCTCTCTACTTCTTTTACTTTCTTTTGATTTGATATTACTATGAAAAATGACAAAATAATTTTAAAGGACCAAATGATGAATGATATCCATAAACATTGAGCTAACTAATAGACTACCATTTTTACTAGATACTTACTGAATGGTTCGTGTCGTGATAAAAATATTTCAGGTAAGCTCAGGTTATCGAATACAGGATATATCAAATGCGCTTCGGCTTATCGATAATGAAGAGCGTTTCAGCCAGATAAATATCGCTGAACTTGCTGATGGAAATCCTCGAGCTGTATGTTCAGCTATTTGGCAGCTCATACAAATTTTTTGGAAAAGGTCAATACTTTGGTCACTTGAAGGTTTAACTTTTAGCAAATATTTAGGGCAGCTTCTGACATACATTATCTTTTTCTAGCACACATCTAAGATGTCATGATTTTAATCTTACTTTTATTATCAGTGCAAACGATCCATAGACATACCCGTTCGTCTCTTTTGTTTTTATTTCTAATTATTCTTTCGAACTTTTCCAGCTTAAAATAGAAACAAATAGCTTGAATAAATTCCATTTCATTACTTTTAACTTCTGTGATCTAAAACTTTGATGCCATTCGAAGGTTTGATGGAAAAATAAATTTTTGATTCAGATAACTGATAGATTAATTGGATTTTACAGTTTTATTGAATTTCAACCAAATTAAACAATTTTAATTGCATTTTAGATTTGCCCCAGCTGATGTCCGTGATCAGAAATTGGTTGAAGCACTGAAAGATTGGTGTGTTGAACGAGCGCTACGCTTTGAAGTTCAAATTATTGATTTCGTTTCATCGTGGAGAGATGGCTATGCCTTAAATGCCATCTTGTTATCCTATTAGTTAATCTTTTCACAGATATTTGATAATGCAATGTAATGCAATTCTAGACTAAGTCCTTAAAAAGTACTCAAAGTACTTAAATAAACTGAGAGAAGAACTCCACAATTCAACACACATAATGCTATTAAAATTCCTGATAAGTTTGAGGCAAAAATAGTTTGAAATTTAATCTCACTGAATATTCCTGGAGTAAAAGTTAATGGAATGAAGGTTTCAAATGAAGATAAGAAAATTGATAGTTAGCAAAAAAAGAAGAAAGATAAATTTAAATGAACTATCCTTAAGGCAATCTTAGTAAGTGACCGAAAAAACTTACGGAATTGACACCTAGTCTATGAGAACTTTTACAACAATAACACACACTTGATCTTCAGCTTAATTGGTCTTGTTTCTAGCCCTGAACTATTCAGTATGAATGAGATAATTGATAAGCGAGCAATTGATCGGATCGAACATGCAATGAACTTAGCTGAACGTTATGCCAATACACCACGTCTTCTTCAACCAAAAGGTTTTCTTCTATTTAAAACTTTAGCTATTAGAAATAGAGAATATTTTTCTATAAACTGTCACTGATATAATTGCTAAATAAGCAAAGAACAAGTGATACATTCTGTGATTCTTGCTCTAATGTCTCAGTACTCATCGACATATTCTGGCTCCAATGTATATCATCTCAGTACTTGACCAATACTGTCTTCGGTATATCTCAGTACTCATTTCAGTACTTGACCAATTCTATCTTCGGTAAAAGACATATTTTTATTTTTCACTCATTAATTATTTCATCACAATTTGTATGAATTCACAAATATGCGCAAGTGAACAAAACTTAAAGCAAAACAGAATTCAGAAAAGAAAAGAGCAATAAATGATGCGTACTTTATGATATGACATTTTTTTCAGATTTTTCGAGCGAACGTTTGGATAAGAAAAGTGTTATATGCTATTTGATGGTACTTTATCTTTCATGCACTACTGGAGTTCCATCACCCAAATCTCAGCCTCAGCCACAACTATCTCAACAGTCTATTGAACAGTCGGACTCTTCTAAAACCCTTCAAAGGCCGATGGAACTAAAAGATGCCGGAAAAGACGATTTGCAATCTATAGTCGATTCACCGATATCACCGGTAGAGATTGCTGGTGCTGAGGTGGAACAACTGATGCAGAAAAGTCCCGAACAATTTTCTACTGTCTTACCATTCAGAAATCATTCACAGCATTTTAGTGAAGTTAGTTTGACTAATACTTAATTTATCATGTCTGCATACATAAGAGAAATCTGGAAGTATGAAAAAAGGTTCATGTTCGATCTTCGATGCTTCAACTCAAATGTTGAAGAGCTTTTGCAATGTTAAAGTGCTTGTTAAACTTTTGAGGAGTCAAGAGCACTATTCTAATTTCGATAATTAAGCCAATCTTCTAGTAGTTTGATTATCATTTTTACAAACATTTTATTCACAAATCTTTAGAGAAATCTAAAAGCAAAAAAAAAGTTGGGTCTGGAAAATTAAAAATGTCAATTTCAATTGAAAAAAATATTTTAAACATTTTGTGTGCGTAGTTTTGATCAGCTGACGTTTTATTCATTAATCCATTTCGCTGCTGTGTTTTCATTTTAAAAGACTCAAAATTTTAAAAAAGTAATAATTATTAAATTATAGAGAGGCTCTCTGTCAAAAACTAACAATTTTTTATAATTATTGAGAGGCTCTTCCCCAAACAAAAACTAACAATTCCAATTTGTGAAACAAAATTTTAATTAATAAATGAAAAAAAATCAATGCTGCCTCTCTCAAACTTATTCAAAAATTCCTAACTTTTGCAAATGACCACTTTTTCTCCTAAGGAAAATGACAATTAAAGGACAAAAGTTCAGAGAATTCAAGAATCGAAAAAAAAATGACATATGCAAATAATCTCCAAATGTTTTCTTTTGGTTCGAAGATTTGTTTGCCTTTATATTTGCAGAACACGAATTCATTTTTTTGCAATAGTTATCAATTTACAATGTCAAAAAATACTTCATTTGGGTCTTAGACCAGAAGCTGTGAGTGTAAAAATTTTGTACGAAATTTATATGAAATTCTTAAGGAACTTTTCCAATTTCAATATTTTATGGTTTTAGTTTAGGCAAAATTGGCTTTGATTAATTAGTTTTCTAAATTAGGAAATCCCAAAGTGCTCAATTTACAGTTTTAGTGTTATGAAAGAGGAAAGTTTGTTACGAAATGGCACGAAATGAAAATTTTAAAATTTGAAATTATCACCTGGAAGAATAAAGCAAAATTAACCAAAGTAATTCGAAAACTTCCGATGCTTTTGAGATAATTGCCGCAGCTCTCTTCTTCCAAGTCATTCAATTCCATCAGTTCATGTCAGCAATTCTCATATTACCTTTTCCGCTTTACATTTCTTTCTGTCTCGATTTTGAAATTTAATATTTAGCGTTCTTAGCATATTTGTTTCTTCAACTGTTTTCTTTTGGTTCGAAGATTTGTTTGCCTTTATATTACAGAAATTCATTTTTTTACAATAGTTATCAATTTACAACGTCAAAAAATACTTCACTTGGTCTTAGACTAGAAGCTGTGAGTGTAAAAATTTTGAACGAAATTTATATGAAATTCTCAAAAAATTTTTTCAATTTTAATATTTTATAGTTTTAGCTGTAGGTAAAATTGGCTTTAATTAATTAGTTTTCTAAATTAGGAAATCCCAAAGTGCTCAATTTACAATCTTAGTGTTATGAAAGTTATCAGTTTACATTGCTAAAAAACACTTCACTTGATAACACTTCAATTGATAATTATTAACTCTTTTCTTTCTATACAACATGTTACTCCTTTGTTAGCAATTATGGCACTTTGAATTTTCTTTTCACTTATCATCATTAATCAATAAGAGTAATTATTTTTGACCGGTCAAGATTAAAGTCATTTTTTTTCTTGAGAGCACTGAAACTCAATCACGCAAATCTTCTACATCAAGCAAGAAATCGAGTCGCCGAGGCAAATTGGTGGAAGAGACAATTACTGAATTTAAAGACTGCCTAGAACATGTACTGGCATGGTTACTCGAAGCTGAGAAACAAGCTAACTGTATGAAACCCATTGAAAACGATGATGCAAGTTTTATTTATCTTCTCAATACCTGACTTGACTTGGTCTAATTTCATTATTTGCTAACAAAATCGAGAACAGTGTTCAGTTCTAGCTGAGACTTGATGATCTAATTTTAATTTTAATTGATTGTTTTGATTTATTTCTTTATTGCCGATCTTTATATTTATAAATTTATAATTTGAACAGCTTATGGTTTTAAGTGATTATTTCAAGAAAATTCACAAATTTTGCATTTCATTAAAGGTTGAGGCAGTGAAAAGCCTATTCAAGGACCATGAAATGTTTATGCAATCACTGACCGAAAGTCAGGATGGTGTTGGTCGAGTACTGCATAGGTCTGTTAGTGATAATTGTACTATGTTTTTTATTTATGAAATTTGAAAAATTTTTCATTGCTGCAAATGTGACAAATACTTAATAGAAAAAAATGTCAAGGTTTTTTAGTCATATGCAGAACCATTTAGCATTTGTAGTACATATAAAAGGTTGTAGATGAAATGATCCATGATATTCATCCACTCGTTAATTAATCCATTATAATGTATTGAACACATGTATAACTGATAAGGACTTATTTATTCTATTTTAACATTGTATGATTTTTATACATTTTTGTGAAAAATTTTAAGATGAAATTTTGCAATATTATTTGTGTCTTTAAAGTTTTAAAGAAACTAAAATGTTTTTTTTAATTTGAAGAGGTCAACAACTGTTGCAAAAAATTGAAGAAGGGGAAGCAGCAGCAGCAATTGTTTCACAGTTATTAATGATAAATGAGAAATGGGAACGGATTAGGGAAGTTGCAATGTCACGACAAAATCAACTCCAACATTGCTTGAATACAGCTCAAATCGAACAACTCGAATCAATCAGGTCATTATACCTTTTTTCTTTCTATCTTTCAAGTGCTTCTTCTTATATACTTAAATAATATTTATTTTTACTGTAATTTCGTTTTAAAAGTTTTCCAAGTTCATTTTAATTGATTTTCAACTTCATACTAAATCCATATCATGCTTTGATGTTCAATTTATTTCTGAATTTTGCTTCCTTCACAAAAAATGTCTCGAAAAATTCATTAGATTTATGATCTAGCAGCTGGAATTACTGTAAGCAGAAAAGTTATTGGTTTAACTATTGTAAGAATCTGCAAAATGTCCTTTATTTGTTGAAATAATGTGAAATATAAATAAAATTTTTCAATTTAATTTATTTTTTTAACAGCTAACTTCTACATTGCAGAATTTGTATAGTAAAGTTGTAGAATTGTAGTACAATACTTCACAGTCTATTTATTATTTAATTTATAAATAATCTAACAGTTTTTCGGTTCATTTCCAATAAAGAGAGACTTTCGCAAATAATTATTTTTAAATTTTTGAGAAGAGATGACTTTCTTTCAGGAAATGGTTGGATAGTATGGAAGAGGAAATGCGAAATGCGCCACCTTTAACAGTGAAGCAGAATGAAATTGAACAATTGATCAATGCCCATGCAGCGATTGAAGAGCGCATTGAAAATGAACAAAAGGTGAGTTGACTCATTTCAATTAAATTTTATTTAATGTGTTCCGGCCTTAAACTAGTCAGTCTAGCAGATGAAATTATAAAAAGATGGGAAATAAAAAGTTGCGCAAAATCATTCTTTTGATGTATAAGAAGAGCCTCAATAATTTTGAAATGGTGACAATCGTATCTCAGTTGTGACACTGATCAAACACCTTTTTCTTTAAATTGAAAAGTGTAGCGTTGCAGAGATATAAGCATAAGGTAAAGGCTTTAACTGTATTGTATTTCTATATATATCTTTAAGCATTTAATTGTATATGTTCCAGTACTTTAGACTTTAGCTAATTAGCGCTGATATGAGAATTACAAGTAAAGCGAAAAACTGTATCAAAAATATCCAATAAACATATTGACTGTATTGAGACAATAGAAGGCTATCAGACTGGTCATTTTGCACAAAATAGATTGTGAAATAAATATCAAAGAGTGAAAGAGTAAATTACTATGTGGCAAGTTTAAAAATGACAATAGGTCACATATTCTCTGATTTGAAATTTATTCCGTCATACTTCAATGTTACTTCAAAATGATTTGTTGTGATAGTCTCGCGAAAAATTTCTTTGCAATAAATATCAATGGCCTCTTTTTTTAATGCATTTATTAGCATCTTTGTTGCTTGAGTAATGCGGTGAAAACGACTCTGAAAATTGTTCATTGATTTCACATAATAACCAGTTGACACAAATAATGAAGACGGAGCCGTTTACTTCTGCATCGTCTGGTAATTCCCATTAGTTTGGGGAAATTTGTGGAGGAGAAAATCGGAGAGCTGGAATGGTGAAGAAATGAAACCTAGAAGACCGTGATAACTCCATATCTTTTATAGTTGCTGGTATTCATGTATGATAGGTTGCAAAAAATTTACATTAGATCATTGAAATAATTTACATTAAAGTTCAAAAAAAGATCATTGATAGTGAAGACGAAATCGCTTACTTGAACTGTCTGGTAATTCAATTGATTGATGCTCGGATATAGGATTACATCGTTATAATGGGTCTTTTGTCGTGTTGGTTTTAGAGACTGATAATGGATAGAGAAATCTCAAACATTTAACACAATCAGTATCTATATGTTGGAGAAATACGATCATTGCTTTCGAACAGAGAACACTAACTATTAATAGTAAGGAGTTGAAAATAGCCGTAAGAAATTGAAAGTAACTATATGCATCATTCTTTTCAATATAATTCTAATCAAAATATTTATACAGAAGTTGCTTCAATTTCTTCCAAAACTTGCGAGCGGAGCAGCAAGTAAATTTCTGGATTTTATAGGAAGGCATTTTGCTTGGATTTTTCGTCTTATTCACTTCTGGAGATTTGTCTTGTCTATTGAATATTTCTCAGTTTGATTAATCTCTGGGTTGTCTTCATCATCTATTTTTTAAGAATACAACAAACTTACTGGTCTAATAATAAATTTTCCGTGGAATAATTCCGATACAGCGCTTCTTATCTTTTCATTCTTGTTTCTTATAATTTCCTTTATTGTGGCCAATTTCCACATACCTCAAGGAATTCCAGTTCATCGACCAGAACAGTTCCACTCTCAAATGTCGATCATCTGTTCATAAATTTTTGGAAAATATTTTCCTTTTGTGTTTATTCTCTTAAAATAAAATAATTAAATACTCTTTTCCCGCACTTCCAAGAACATATTAAGAGTCTTGAGGATGTTTAATTAATATTTGATAAGATTTTCTCTGGGTTTAGTTTACAGCATAAATTAATCTTGATTTTTATTATCGGTGATGGATAAAGATAGTAAAGAGTTGGATGATATTGAAATCCATGAGACTTACGATTATGCAATCATCGAAATTGACATTAGTTTGTGGTCCCATATTGAAAATGCTTTATACCTTTGCTATCAAAGTAATTAATTTCTTTCTCATAGCAGTCTCTCCCTAATAGCTCATCTCACTACTGTCTTTGTCAATCCGATCAGTCGTAAACTCCACCACTCCAAGGGAATCTCAGTGTTATGTTTTTCTAAATCATTGCTTTTCGAGCTAAGAAGTTTATTAGTTTAATTTACTAAATAAAATTAACTTACGTTATTGCTTAAAGTTAATTCAGGATTGTCACACTAAGCTATAAATCTCTTCAAAATATATAAAAAACATTCGGCAAACAAGTTCTCAACTAATTCTGAATGCATCACTCTAGTGCTAAGACACGTAAACATCTTTCACTTATTTCGCTACCGACTTTAACGGAAAAAGAATGCAAATAATCCAAAACGAACTTGTGTTTGGAAAGTTCTGGACCATTTGAATCCACTTTCAGGAAAATTTGATGTATGATAGCTAAATAGTTGAATTGTCCATCGTCAGTAATCTATGCATTTTTTAGATTTTTTTGACTTCAGTTTATCCCTTTGGTATCCAGATTTTACTTATTCCTGAAAGAGCGCGAACTAATCGTACATGATATAATTTTTCATATCACTGCAGTATAATTGATTCGCTTACCGAATTATGTCTCGGAAGATAAATTGGGTTCATTCAACAACAAATTTTCTGATCGACTTTTGAATTTTCCATAGAGCCTCATTTTTCTTGTAATCTCAGCTCTATTTAGTTACTTCTACTTCTGTTATCCCATTAAATTGCACTTTTCTATGAAGTACCCACGCTGCTAATTTATAATCGTCAGCGAAAACTGCTTCCTTTCCGTCGATAATGGTCAATAACCAAGACAATCATCCATTTATTGTTGTCAAGAGTCCATATTCTCCTTAGTAATCTTCATTATTTACAAAGACGCTTTCCATTTGCGACGAATTCGAATCCTTTAGGAATTTGAATCGCTGCTTTAGCAAGTTTTTTCATTTTTTTTCTTCATCTTTTTTGCCTTCTAAAAAATGTCCCATTGTGGACAATTAGATTTTTCTTCTTTTAACCATACCGATCTTTTCCATCACAACTCATAATTCTTTAATTCTAAAGGAGTAAGTTTTTTTGTTGAATTGATCGCTCTTGAACAAGTTGAATTGGAAAATTGTTGATCATCAGGAATGCAAATTTATTTGACTTGTTATATATGGAAACAATATTTTTAGAAAAAAAGAGCATAAGCATGCGGTAAGTGATAAACAGTAACTAAATTTAATTGAGAATTGCAGTCAAAAAAAAGCCTCGAATTGTCAACAAGTTAGGTCAAAAAACTGTCCTTCACCCAATGTCTGGCTCCTTTTAAAGCAAAATTTGTTTACCACAATTTCTTGTCTCACGGTGACCTTACATTATCAAGTTAACCAAAGATAATTTACAATATGTTATATTTCGTTTTACATATCAAATTCATTTATAATTTACCGATAACTGATATAGTTACAGTTGACTCCTTTGTAATTTGACGATGACCTTATAGACTACTTAAGATTATTTACAATTTCATATCTTCTTAGAAAATACCGACGTTTATAATAACGTGCTGTTGACCATCTCAGAAGAACTGTTCGAATTAAAACAATATTCATATTACAAATTTCTACTTATGAATTGACATTAACTGATTTTAAGGAATTCTTATAACACAAAACATCCAGACACTTGGCTTAATACCAGCTTTCAGTAGAAATAAAGAAGCAAAGGAACTAGCTACAAAACTCACAGAGAGCTTCAATGTAAAATTAGCCAATGGCTTGGATAATATAAGGAAAAGTATAGGTCTTGAAATAAAATTATTTTTATGCTATTTTCTTCTATTTAGAAACAACTATATGATACATACAAGAAACTATGTGATATACACAAATTGATCATAATAGCTGGCTTTTTACATTGATATAGTTTTTTCGTGTAACTTTTCCGGACCAACATAGATCCAATCTTTGCGTAGAACAAGGGAAATTCTGGTCCTAAGTTCTGGACTTTGTCCAACATGAATGAATTTAACGAAATAGTAATTAGCCTAATGATTAAGTCGAATTGTTTCCAATAGCTGTTCAATTTGAAGCTTCATGCAGGATAATTCATGATTCGTCAATCGAACTATTGCAACTTATTTGTCATGTTACCTTTGATTCTAATTTCTTCTTTACCAATCCCTCTCCAATTTCAGCTACACTGGCAAGATACGATTTCGGTATCTTGTTACCAAATGAAACTACATTCAGTATTTCTTTTACTTGTAGCAGATTTAATCGCTTGGCTAAATCCTTGAAAATAAAAGATAATTGTGAACCAGTAGAAATAGGCTAGCGCTTTTTTTTTGTATTCAGGACTTTTTGAATTAATAATCATAATTCCTTATATAACATAGAGAAGTCTCCTTTCATTCTGATTTTTCCTTTTGATTACAAAATTATTTTTAATCAAAAAAAACAAAAAAAAAATTATTTAAGTCCTGTTTCTCTTTGATAGTTCGATCAATTTGTGCCCTTAAACAGAAAATCAGGTAGTTCAACTTCTGGATGTCAGGTATTGAGTGATTGTATAAAGCTATAAATTTGTCAAAATCTCTCCAAATCCTCACCATAATTTTGAATCGCCAGTAAATGTTGGAAATAATAATTGTGACAAATTTACTTGAACTACTTTGGCTGTGCTTTTTTGTTGAGTTATTGTTGAACCATTTTAATAGTCTTGATTTGGAGGGGTTGGAGCACCATTTATATATTTCTAGGAGACGCCATAATTTTTCGTCGGTAATTTTTAATCCAAGATTCATATTCTTAATTTCATCGAGAACTCTTCCGTTTTTTCCGTTTTTTCCGCTAGTTGGATATCTCTAATCAAACTGGTTGTCATTTTGCTCAACTCTAAGGCACTGCTGAAGATGATTAAATACTGAAAAGTGGAAGATCGTAATTGACTCCATCTCTTTTACAAGGCCAGTACTCATAAAATTTGCGCTGTAAATCTTTACAACGGGTTTGTAATTTAATTATGGAGAATTGGTAGATCCTTGGACATCGAATTACATCAGTTACAATGGATGTTTTGTCTGTTACCGTAGATGTGTATGGTATTGGAGATTGATTGATGATGAACAAGGAAACTCCATATGGTGAAAATTCGTAGAGAAATACTCGATTGGTTGCAACGAATAATTTGTTCAACAGATGTTTGTAGGTTGGAATGAAAAAAGGAAATAGGGGATCTGTGTGAAGATTCAGATTCGTATGACCGAAGGGGGTCATTAACGATTACGAAGTCCATAACTATAAATGACATTATGCGACAGAATGAGTATACAATGCGAATTTAGATAGGATGTTGCAAAATTAATGAAAATACAATGTCGCTGTAGAGGAGAAATGTAGGATACCTATGATGACCGATGACAATTGTTTGAATTTGGAGTGCAATTTGATACAGAAATTATAATCATTATTAAAAAGAAATGAATATTTGGAGAAAATAAATGTGACCAATCAAAAAACACTACAAATTAACTGCGCAATAAAGAATTGAAAGCAGCTATATGCATTATTGTTTTCAATATAACTCAAATCAAAATGTCATGTATGCTTCGGTTTTTCACGGCAAGTAACCTGTTTATTACTGTTCTGTTTACCGAGAAATTAAGCAATTAATTAATTTTCGATAATTACGGTATAATTTTTGACATCTTATGCTTCTTATGACTGCCTTAAAGTTTAACGTTGAGTTGAACATAAGTATAGAATAAATGTATTTGAGTGTTAGATTTGTAATAAAATGAAATTTTGAATAGAAGAAATTAAATCTTAACTTCCTCGTCCGCAGGATGATCTCAAAATTTTTAAAATTGGATTCATGTATTTTACTACTCAAAGCATTTGTATTTTGCTGAGCATTATACGAGAAATTCAATTTCCGAACAAAAAAAAGGTCTTGTAATTCATTGGGATTTTTATGAAAATTCTTGCTATTCTCTTCCTCGAATATTTTTTTTTAAATCTATGTATCATTCCTTTCCGCTCGGGAAATTATTTTTTAATTATTTCACAATCGAGCAGAAGTACTTTTTCCGTTGTATTTAGTTCACTTTTGACAAATACTGAATAGAATGAATTGGCAACTTTTTCAAACATTTGAAACCTAACAGCTTTGCACTATTAGTGAATTTTCAAACTTACTAGTTAACACAGCCAAAAAAACCCTAACTCTCGAATTGCGAAAACATTTCTTTAGCTTAACAAAATTTCCTGTAAAAACAATGGCAGAAGTTCAGCAAAAGTTTCATTTATTTCGAAAAATTTTCCCTTCCAAATTTTTATTTAATTTTTGTTGAAAAGTTCAAATTGAATGAGAAGAAATATTAAAACGGAAGAGATGGAAAAGTAAATGTAATGCTTTTTAGTGACTCTTGCCTATTTGTTATTCATCATTCCATTTATTTCTGATGATGAAATTTCTTATCGTCAAATGTTTCCATTTCAAAAAATTCGTTTCCTTTGTTTCTTTCATATCTTTAATTTTCCACTAAAAAAGTGTTGACTTTTGATAATTTTGATTTAAATTGAGTTGACTTTTGATAATTTTGATTTAAATTTTCCGGAAATCATCTTAAAAAGTGTAAATTTTTTAAAATTATTTTCTCACACTGTCGTCAGACTGGAGAAAAAGTATGAACAAGTCTCTCTCTCTTTCCTTTTTTCTCTTTTTTCTACAACCCAACTATTTCCTTTATTGGAATTTAATTGTAATTGTAAAGCTATTCAGAAATTGGTCTGAAAATATTTTTTTAAGAAGGGCCAAAGCCAACATAGTATGATTGAGAGCTAATTTAAATGAGCGAAAAGTAAAGAATACCTGGGCATCTAGTATAAAATAAAATCCTTTTCGCCAACAGTTTTTCCTAAATTTATTCAAATCATTACTTCTCGAATTTTCTCGTTGTTATCAAAAATTTCATATAAAGAACTAGCTTTCACGAAATAAACGGTGAGAGAAATTGTTCCAATCTTGTTTTTTTTTTTGAATTTTCAAATTAATAACTTGAAAAATAAAGGAATAATTATAGATCGTTCGGAGCTTATCAACATTCGTAGCTGTAATAGACGAATCAGACACTCACTTCTCATACGAAAATTTGGAAAAATTATTGCAGTCCGTTGGACAAAGGTTGTTTTTCTCGTAGCTCTTTTTCAATTCGTTTGATAAATGCTTGAGAAATTTTTGCGGATTGTTAATATAAAAGTGCTTTATGTATTATATTCAAATTGTCCACTTCAGTGGAGGAGCTTTTCATTCCTCATATTTTAAGAAACTGAAATAGTGGGACAAAGAATTGCCAAAATAAAGTCGCTCATTTTCTGAAAAAAAAAATCTTGACAATTGCAATTTTTGAAATTCTTTTCTTAAATTTTCTCATTTTAAGGAGACTATACGGAAGGTTTTAATTGGCAAATTTTCACTTTTTTAGACAAATTTTGCAGGTGGATGAACGTCTGTGAATGGGCTGAAATGCGCTCGCGACTATTAAATGATTTATCGGAATTAGTAGTTCAATACAATTCTGCTCATGGAAAGATTTTAGAATGGCTTGATAACTGGGAAGAGGTAAGTTTAAAAGTTAATATTTGTAAAATTTTCCAACAAGATCAAATATACACCTCTTCTGCTGAGGATAGTGCTTAATGAAATCAGTGGTGAAGAAATTTTGGATCATAATTTAAAGAATTTATAAAATTTAAAGAGTTTATAAAAAAAATAAGCTATGGTGAAGAAATTTTGGATCATAATTTAAAGAGTTTATAAAATCTATTATAAACTTCTATCAAATATTCAATCTTCTCGATGTCCAACAAAATCTTTTATCATTACTGTCGCAGAAACAGTTCACATGTTCAATTTTTCTTCTTATCTTAACATTTTATCGCTCTTTGATTTTAATTAAAAAAGCAAAATTAATTTGGAAAATAGAATAAAATGATTTTGAAAAATATATTTCAATGATTGATAGGTTGTCATCTTTGTATGTATCACCTTTGTTCCCCATTGTATGTATCATTTTCATTTCACATTTGTCGACATTTATCGTTTCTAAGTATTTAAAGTTTTACCACTCTTCAAATTACTCGTTATTTCGCATTTATTACACTTTTAATTGCTATGAGTCGTTTTTATATGTACAATTTCAAGAATTCAGAAATAACAAATTGAGGAATTGAAAATTTGCAATCATTAAAAGCGACACATTTGCAAATTAACGCCTGTCATGACTACAGAATGCTTGACATAGACATATATGTTTTTGCTTTAATTTGCATTTGTTACTCAAGCAGCTCATTGTATAATTTTGAGGCGAGTTAAGAGTATTAATAAGAAACTCTAAATCGTTAATTTTTTCTCTCGAAATTTCAAAATACTGTTCCCTTCGATTATTGGTTTTATTCAATATTAAAGCGGTCCAGGACAGTACTATCGTTCTTAAAAATTTCACTTATAAAAAATATAAGCATATTTTCTGTCACGTAAACTTTGCTTATTATTTGAATATGGATAAAATAGTTCTTATTGTAGCAAGTAGGAATTAATTAAAAATAACGACAAAGTATTTGATAGCTAATATCCGAAACTTGAAAAAACAACGGGATCAGTTATCTTAAAATGACTATAGCTGAAATAAAACTGTTACAAGAAATCAGTAATAAATAGTTCAAGTATCAATAGGTACACTTGTATCGATGAAAATAGAGAAGATATTTTATTATAGTTTTGATTTTTTTAATTTAAGGATAAAATAGAGTACTGTTAAATGATAATGTTAAAGTAATAATTTATATTAAATGTTCAATATGTTATTCTCATTTATTCGTTTTGCAATTTTCAATTATCATTTCTTTTAACGCTCATTGCGTCCAAAAATAACTTAAAGTTTCGGAAAATGATT
Source organism: Mansonella ozzardi (assembly GCA_029876185.1). NCBI lineage: Eukaryota > Metazoa > Nematoda > Chromadorea > Rhabditida > Onchocercidae > Mansonella > Mansonella ozzardi. Next base: position 13,355 of record JARVGP010000224.1, on the reverse strand, counting down.
CAGTGATCTTTAGCTTTATTCAGTCATTAAGAGTCTAAGATTGTTTTAAGTGACAATGTAAATTTATAAAACTTAAACTTTTTCCCTCATTTTCGAACAGAAAATAAATCGCATATTACTGATAAACGGTAGAGTTTGTTCTTTGCTAACTGAAGTTATAGTGATCTTAAAGTAATAGCTTTTATGTAGCCTTAGATAGTCTTAAAGTAATAGCTTGACTAATCATCATAAAATATTTCCTCTTTCGAAATGTGACTTTAAATCATCTTCAAGTTTTCAATTAAATTCTCAATTAGTTCTGCCGCTCATTAAGTTGCATTTAATCAAAATTCATTTTTTACCATTCTCTTTACATGGATATGTACTCCAGGATATGGGAAGCTTAAGAGCTGTGGATGAATTGAAGGAGGAAAATGAAGTATCTGATCAGGTGTATCGAATACAGAAATTCGAATCTGCTCTTCAGAAAGGTCATCCAGATTTTGTTCATCTTTCACAATTTGCCGTTGAGTTAATCGATAAACTTGACAATACCAATGAGGACGATGCTATCCAAATTCGAAAGCAAATTGAAAGAGTAACCCAGCGTTGGGATAATATTGTTACTCGAATTGATGACTATTCCCGTATGGTTCGTTTCCCTTATAATTATTTTTTTCAGAAAGAGCCCAAATTTACTTCATTTGAATTTCAATTCTAATTTTAGTTCTTAGTTACTGCCAGAATTATGCCACCTTGGAATATATAAATTATAAGTAACCATTCCCTGATTTTTCTATAAGATCTTCTCCTCAGTTCGTCCAGATTATGATTTTTAGCTCTTCAAAAAAGTGGAAATTTATTGGGAAAAAAGTTTATATTTTAGGAAATAGCACATCCTTTTATAATTTCATTTAGTTAGTAAAAAGTGGAAAAGCAGAAGCGCGACAGCTTCAATTGGATAACAATGAAAAGAATTATGATGCTGTTGAGATGAATAAGCAACATCCGAAGATGGCCAGTCAGCTGGAAAGGGAATCTTCGGTAGGTTATATCTATTTTCTCGTGAAATTTAGAAAAAAATAAAAAACGAATGATCAATTTTAAGGAAATCTTTCAATCCTTTCTAGTTCGAATACATTCAGATATTTAATAGAATTGAGATTGACCATTAGCTATGAATGATATCAGACTACAAAATCCAATTTAGTTGTAAATATCAGATTGTAATAACCTAGAATAAACGTTCTTTGCTATGATTAAGCGGAAAATGAGCTTATATAATTAACGTTCTTAAATATAATTAGGTGAAAAATAAGCTTATACAAAAATTAAATTTTAAGTTTCATTAGACTGTTGGCTGTATTGTTAACATACATATATTTTCATGATTTTTACAATACCATTTTTCAGTCCAACGTTCACGAAACAGCAGATGCGATGGTCACTTCCTCATCAACTCTTTCTGTCAGCACAGTAATTTCACCAGTGGATGTTTTCGTTGCAAATGTCAACCGAATTAGTGAGGAATTGCAACCACTACTTGAATGGACACATCAAATCAAGTTCACTGGAAATCCAGATGAACTCCGAAATACCATACAGACTTGTCAGGTACATTTAAAACTAAAAACATATTGCGTCAACGATATATTAATTTTGTGTTAGTATCATTTTAAGAAACATTAAGCTGGAATAACTTTGTCCTATACTTTTGTATCGTTTGCAGTTACGACTATAAATATATAACAAATTTCTTTTTATAGGCGAAGTTAAAAGATGTCAGAGAAAAGGAAACAGAAGTAAGCAAATTGCACGCAGAATTGGATCGTATCCGCAGTCTGGATATTTCTGCTTCTCAACTGCAACTTGCGAACGATTCATTTCAGAACTTCACCCACATTTGGTCTGATGTTGTTACCAGAATATCAAATGCATTGAATTCCTTACCAGCTCAAGATACTTTAATTGGAGGTCAGTGGACAGAATTACTCCTGTACTGTACTTGATTTCATCACTCCTCATTACTCATCCTTCAATTTGAAAGACAACTGATATGTTCAAGGAAAGTATTTTAAAGCTAGGTAAATAAAATAATCAACTGAAGTTATGAAAGAAAGAAATGTCTCCTACATGATGGCGGATATTCGATCCTCTGAATTTCCCTTAATGTGAGATGATGATGTTAAATTTTCCCACGATTTTAATTTATTTTCTCATTTTTAATTTTTCTTCAGGTGAAAACGATGAGACTCTGGAACGAATAGTAAATCAACTAAATGAATTTTTTGAAAAATCCAAGAATGTAGTTTTAAATTGCGCTCAAATACCGTTAAGTGAACGTGAAGAACGTGTATTGAAGTTAGAAAAGCAACTGCATGAACAGGATAAAAATATTAAATTTCTAGAAGCTAATCATCCGGACAAAAAGCGAGTAAGTCTTCTCTTTCTCTTTCTACTCCTTTCCAATCAAATAGGAGAAAGCGTTGAATATGAAATGAAAACTTTTGCAATTTCGCATCAAAAGAACAAAATTTATTTGAACATGTTGTTAAGAACAAATAGAAGAAAAATTAAACGAAAGCTATGAGTCTTCTCCAACATTTCAGTTATCATTTGATTCAACTGCATAGATATAGGTCATATATTTAAATGCAAACATCAAACATCATGTTTCACTCGTTTGTTGACCTGTTTTGACCCAGCTGTTGGTCCTGTTTAATTCATATGTACCAAATATTTTTCAATGTTAACTTTGAAGATTTGGAAAAAATCTAATTAAGAGAGTAGTTGTACTGGAGAGAAGAAAAAAATTATTGAAACTATTATTGAAGAAATGAAATTTAAGCTGAAGCCAGAGTTATAGATTTAACTTCTAATTTAACTTTATAATATTTTTTTTTTAATTCAATCTTTTGAATGATTTTACAATGCGCAGTTCAAAGTTAGTGCATTCGTTTTGTTTTAATTTGAGATTGAAGACCTGAAAAAACGACTGTTGGAACTGAAAGAATCGGTGGAGAAATTGAAAGAGAAAGTTCCAGTTATTGAACATTTCGAGAATTATCTGCGCTCTACGTTTCCATGTGCCGGCGATATCAATGCATTAACCAGTGAACTTGAACGTTGCGATGTAAGCACTTTCCAAAACTTTTCCAAGTCGTCTTGTTTCAATTGTTTTTTCCTGATCTGATCCAAAAATCAATCAGATTTGAAAGTTAAATTCCAAACGTAAGATGTTCTTGGAAAAAATGAAAGATAATCTGTTTAGGAATTACTCAACGAATTGAAACGTTTAAATCTAAAGGATCCGAAAGTGGAACAGCTTGAAAAGTTAGGTAGTGCAAAGCGTGATAGTCTAGCGGAGTATTTAGAAAGAACTCAGCGGAATGATGAAAAGATGACAGAATCTGAAAATATGCTCGCTGCATTGACGGATCGCTTTGCAGCCTTAAAAAGGGCGAAATTGGAGGTACCCGATCTGTATAAACAGTATATGGTTTGTGTTTATCTATGGAATTTTCATTTGTACAGATAAAATTAATCGGTGACTATAAATTAAATAGCACTTTTAATCCATGTCTTCTATGATACCATATGAGGATAAGTAAAAATTTCAATAAATAAATAAATAAATTAAGAAATGAACAGCGAACTTTTGAATATTCTTTTCTGCTTTACTTACGAAAATGCAAAAAAAAAGTTTATTTACGGTTTACTTATGGAGGCGCAAAAGTGTCATTGGTGTAGCTAAAATAAGTATAGACGGTAAGTGATATTCTGGTTTTTCAAAAATTATAATTGCTAAAATTATCAAGATTAGTGATAATGATAATGATGTATTGTACTGCAGTTAACTTGCTCCATATTTATTTTCCAATAAGAATTATTCCGAAATTTTCTAATTTTGTACAGTAGAACTTTTTTAGGAACTGCAAAAAGATATCCAGAAAGGTTTGGAAATCCAGAAGGAATCAGTAATTTTAAACGAAGAAATAATGTTAATAACGCTGAGTAGCTCAGCATCTAGTCGTGACCGAGTTTTTCAAAAAATGAAAAATCGGATGCAACTAACGGCTGCTGGCTGGAGTACTTTAGAAGATGACATCGATGAAAGTATTGCACTGCTGGAAAAGGAAAGTAAACGACTTCAGCAAAGTATGCTTCAATTTGTATATCTGAAATTAAATTAAATTCAATTCACGAGCACTAGATTGAAGGAGTGGATATCTGAATTGTAATAACTTCTGCTTTGACAATAAATCATTTAGCTAGTATAAAAAGAAATAAAATAAGAACCAAAATATGAATAGCCAGAATTGGCCCATATGTTCCCAAATCCCAGCGATCATCATCATTCTTACCTATCAAAAAAAGATTTATAGCGCCGTATAGGAATGATTCGTTCTAATCTAATCGTTTGATAAAATAATTGAATGATCACTTATAAGTATCAATCTCATATGCTTCATCCTTAATTTCGGATACATGGGTGTACTTCATGGAATTACGTATCAAAACAAAATTTTGAACAAATTTACATTTCGAGAGGAACAATTGAATGATCTGCAACTTAAAATTTTTTTTTATAAATTTCTAGGTACGGTACGAGAATTTCAACAAAATATGGATGACCTTCGACGCGCCATTAATGCTAGTCGTGTTGCAACAGACGCAGAAGAATTCAGCGAACATTTATATGTCAGCTTTTTATTATTACTAATTTTACAGTAATGAAGAGAGAAAAGTTCTCTCAAGAAAAGATGAAATTTTTATTTTTTTCATTATAGAATTTGGAACATTTATGTGAAACATTAGAAACGACGAACAAAGAATTAGAGAATTTGTCCGGAACAAATGAACGAATGGCAAGAGATGTTAGCTTTTTTCAATTTGTTTTTTGAAAATAGCTAGAGAAAAAAGAGATATCATTTAAATTTAGTTGAAGTAAAGTGTGTAGATGAAGAAGTACAAAATGATGTATAAAAAAAGGAAGGATTCTGATAATAACTATTAATATGACAAAAGAATATATTATAAAATGTAGATAGTTTATTTAGAGTGATAAGTTTTTATAGCTTAATCATATACGTGAACAACGTCATGACATTTTGGCTCAAGCAAAGAAACGTATCGAAGAACTTGAAACAGCTATTCGAAATTGTGAACAATTTGATAGTTCCTTAACTGAATGTCAAGCCTGGTGCAATCATGTACAGATTATATTATCATGTCGAGCTGCAAATGATGTTTCTGCGTTAGATGTACCTCATGAATACAAGGTTAATATTAATTCATTTTTTTTAGCTAATTTATAAATGCGACAAAATTGAAATGTGTGGGAGCTTAAACGTGTTCATTTTTTTCGTCACAAAATCTTTAATATCCATTATCTAAAATGACATGGGTTTGTTTTTTTTAAAACATATTACATGACTGTTTAAAATTAACTTTACAGTTATTTTGAAGTAATTCACTTGTATATGCCCTTAAATTAACCGTACAACGTGAAATACTATATTTTGTCAAGATTGACAATTTATATAAGATATTAAAAATCAATAATATTGATATACATATGAAAGCGACTGGACGAATCAAGATAATCAATTTTGTTAACCTTTGAACTTAGTTTATCCATAGGCGGCCATGTATATAAGCAATCGAAATGTTTTGTTGAATCTGAAAGCCTCAGAAACGTTCTAGAGTGGAAACATGAAAAAATCGTGTGAGAAAAATATATGCTCGTTAAGTTCCAAGTTCAAAGATTAAATTGATTGATTAATTAGCAGTTCATTTTTAGCAGTTATTTCTTAATTATATTTAAATAGTGCTTGATATATATTTTAAATAATGCTTTGATGTTCCCTTTCTTTTTCACCTTTCAACCTTTTCAAGTACTGTACATTAAATAATAAAAGTTTGTTTGTTATTTATAAATATATATTTAAAATTAAAAAAATATTTCTTTGAAATTCTGTAATTATTCAATCGATAGTCTCTAAGGCTAATGCAATCGTGCATGCATGCATGGCTTCATAATACAATTTTAAATATGCACAAATCGATTTGCAAATAGCTAGTACTTCCAATATGAGCCAATTGTTTTATTTAATGTCAACTATTCGATTATGCAAACTAACCTAAAAATTAAAATTAGAAAGAAGAAATGATAATTTGAAATTTTTCATTTTTTTCATTTTTTAAATTACTTGAAAAATTGCTTTTATCGTTATTATCTCTTTTTATGGCAATCATTTTGCTTCCTTCCATTTATTTCCTTTTTTTCGCTGTAATAAATTTATTTCAATTTTCTGCTCTGCTGCTTTATCACCAAAATCTTTTAGCGTTAGTTTGAAAAGTATTCATTTCAGAATGCTTTTTCCAATGGGACGCTTATTGCGGTGAGTTCAAAAGCATTTTTTCTTTGGAATTTTAATCCTTTCTGCGCTTTTCTCTTGCAACACTCTTTTGAGTCTTTTTTTTGCTTTTTTTCAAAATATTTATATTCATCCAAATTCTAAAATTAAAAAATATTAAAAATTTGTTTGAAACATTGTTGAAAAAAGAACGAGTAATCTGCCTTTTAAAGAGATGTGAAATCAAGGAGACTGTAATTATTCGTTTCAATCAATTCAGTTTTTATTTAGGAAAAACAGATATCAATTCATCATCAGAATATTTTCATTCTTTGTCAAATTTCAGCAACTCCAAAAAGAGTTCGATGATTTTGAATGCTGCATTCGAGATTTACGGGAATTTGTTGCTAAAAATACGGGTGATTGGAGTACACCAAATCGTTTGCAGTTACAGCTAGATCATATAACTGTAAGTTCTGACTGATATAAAAAAATAATGATTTTTTTTTCTATTAAATGATTTCCATTTTGCGATGAGCAAATTTCACATGTTGATGAAATGCATATGTCTAAAAAAATGAATACGCTGACCCTTTTTTAACAATAAATTACACTTTAAAAAATGCTTTTATAAATGATTGTCGTCATTTGCTATCTCTCAGCAACTTTTTTTACCAGAAATATCATACAATCAAATAAATGCACCAATAGCATTAAATATTGAAAATGGTCAATTAGTTTTTGCAATTCCTTTCTGCTAACATACATCACTTTTATATTTTTCAGTAATTGGACACAAGAAAAAAAGGTTTTGGGAATGACCTGAAATGAAAATTAGCCAGCATTTAAAGTTGCGTTTTATTTAAATTTGAAGAAATTAATTTCCATTTATTAAAAAATGTAAAAGTGATGCAAGTAATCATTATCTAAAAATCATAGAAAAATGGCATAAATAGAAGAAATTAAGATAATTTATTAATGAGCAGCATTACAAGTATGAGGACAAGCAAGTGTTAAAAGATCCTTGTTTAATTTCTAATTTTTTTTCGATCAATTGCTCATTCACTTTTCCTTGCTAATCAGTAATTTATTGATTTTGTTCAAAATTTTAATTTCTTCATAATTTTTTTCCTTCGCATTTTTCATTTACTAAGTTGATTATTTAAAAACTAGTTAGATGACTGATTCATTTCCAAATTTAATCTTGACATTTGTTCTTTATTCTCAGATTGTTTATTCGTAGCTAAGTTTGAATTTTCTATTTTGCTATTTACCTAATTATAGCCAATTATTTCTTTCAGCGATACATTGAATATAATTATAATTAGATAAATTATTCAAAATGATGTAATTAGAAAAATTGTTCAAATGAAGCGAAATGTAAACCGAGCATATTTTAAAAATTACTTCGCAAATAAGCTTCGAAACAATTAATTATATCATTGTTCTATCAAAGTGAAAAATAGTTCTTCTTTTTAGAATCAGTTCGATGATTTAATGGCACGATTTGTTGAATTCAAACAACCAATTGGCTTGGAAGAGCGCACAGAAAGATTATCACGGGAAATATCGGATTTGGAAGATAGTATTGATGAATTAACGGGTGTGCAAGCGGACTGCTGTGAACAAGCTTTGGATCATACCAATGAAATCATTAGACGACTTTCAATGGTTCACTTTTCGAACTGCATTTTCAGGATCATTCTGTAAATTAACTACTGTAGTCTGGTTATCAACAGTTGTTACTTGAAGCTTGTTAATAATGGTAGGATTGAAAAGTTAATTCCTATAACTTAATATGCGACTATTTCTTATTTAGTTTAACCATTGACCATCGACAAAATTACAAAGAAAGGGATTAAATATTTCTCTATATCATTCATAATCAGGACTTGTCTTGAAGAGGACAATTTCCGCGATTGCAACTGCCATCGGCTCAACATTCTATTTACACTTATTAAATTTTCTTTCTTTGTAATTTTCAAGAAAATGATTAGTCATCGCAGAGTCTTCAAAGATATTCTATTCAGGCGAAAACACATTTGGAAGAACTAAATGAATCCGGAAAAATGTTTGCCAAGGAACAGATTTTGACGGCAAATGCTGCACAGGTTTTAAACAAGAAAATTAGCAAATTAGATGAGAAGCTGAAGAATTTAAGCGCAAGGGTTTGTTTTAATGAGTAATCTGAAACGTTTTGCTTCAAGTTAGATAAATTAATTTCAATTTTTCTCATATCTCATATTTTGATCTTTCATAATATATCTCGACCTCTACCACTACTTTGTTATTCTATATTACCAGCCGTTCCCATCAACATTAAAATTGCATATACTTCAAATGATCAGTAATTCTCAATAAGAAATCAAACATCTTTCATCTTCAATTTCGCGTATTCAATAAATAATTTTTATAAATTGCATATCAAAATTTATGGCTCTTAAATCTAAAAATTTTAAAGAATACCGAAATGGCAGAACGTATGCAAAACTGTGTATTGTCGTTGGACGCTGTAAACAGCGATATGAAAAGATTAGACGCAGTATTCGAGAGCGTTGAATCAAGACTGAATGCTTTTGTTCAATCAGAAAACATAGAAACAGTGGATGCTGATCGGACAACCTTGGAAGAATTGCTGGAAGATCTCAATAAGTAAGGGATTTTTGCATAGAAAAATGATTTAAACTTCATTTGTGAAAATAGTTTAATTTAATTCCTTAAATTTAGAGGTATGTTATTATTATCAGAGGCTGAAAACATCATGCAACAATTAGCAATGGATTCATTCAAAGTTGATCAAAGCATCACAGAACAGCGAAAACGTCGTGGAAAACGCTTGCAAGGCGATTTACGATCGTGGATTGATGCAGTTAAAGTGAAATTTTTATAATCTTCTCTTCACATTCATTAAATTCTAAGCTATTAATTAATTTAATCTAATTTAAATATGTTTTTTAACTTTCAATTTTAAAAAAAATGAAATGAGATCAAAGCTTGGTCCTTTCAATACTAGCTTATTGAAATGAAATAAAAATAAAGTTTTTTTTTTAAATTGCTTTAAAACTTTGTCTTTTAACCTCCCATATTCCAAAGATTTGTTTCCACTTCTTCTGATACTCTTGACTTGAGAATTTATCTGAACGATAATTAATCATAATTAATCAATTTCAAGCTTTTAGAAAAATTTTTTTAAAATGATTTACTTTTTTTTTGCTTTTTGATCAATGTAAATAGAAGAAATTTTTCTAAAATGTTTCGGATATATGCTTACTGAAATGTAAACATAAACGGTACAGCTCTTCGTAGTACGATGGTCTGTTTACCTTTAGCTTTTCCTATTTCAAAGATTTGTTTCACTTCTGGTAGTCTTTACTTCAGAAGTGATCTAAACGAGACCATTTATTTAATAGTTTCCAATCTTTAATAAATTTTTTCAATTTTCTCGCATTTTCAGTGTGTTAGCGAAGATAAAATGGCATTGCTGCAGAAGTTTGAAGTTTTGCATGGACAGCTGAAGGAATCGTTGACAGAAATGGAACAGATTGAAAATCCTGAGGTTAGAGTTTTTTTTACAATCTATGCTCTTGATGTCTGTTTATTTTCCACAGTTCCATCAAAAATGATCTCCACTCTTTTGCAAATTTCGAGAGAACTTGATAAAGTTTGACAAATTAGATTTGCTGACAAATTCAAAGCGTCTGGCAATAACTTTTTTTAGTTGACTTTTTTTTTAGCTAACTCTTGCTAATTCATTTTATGTTGGATCTGAAAATCAAAAAATATTGTTATGAACAAGCCTAGTAAGATCTTTTAGATGTTACTAGCTGCACTAGATCGATACAGATCGGATAAAAATGTCTTCATTGAACGATATCGACGACTGTTACGATCTGATCCGGAAGCAGAAATAAAGTTTTCAGTGGTCTTTTCGGAAGTTGGTTTTTTTCCTGGAATATTCAAATATTTAAAAGGAATGTTAGCAGCAAAATATCTTTAATGTGAACTTGAAATAACTTATACAGTGAAACATCGGTCATATTTACTTCAAATATATTCCATTTAATAGCTATAAATTTCAATTTATCTTTTAAAATAATTTTATATTTTATCAGGAGTAGATGTTCAGGCTAAATTGAATGTAAATCAAAAAAAAGTAAATTTTCTTTGGAGTGTTTGTTGTAGATTGAGAAACGTTGGAATGAGATGGAGAAGAAATGTCAGGAAGCACGAAGCAGTTCACCATGTGGTCCAGTACCTCCACAACTACGTTATGATACTATCAGAGGAAGTTTTCAGGATCAAATCAATTTATTAAATGATCTGTACAAAATTGCTAATGATTATTTGGATTTTGAACGCTTTCCGATTTCTTCCGTGAATGAATGGTCGAAACGTGTTCAGGTTTGTAAAAAAAAAATTCTCTCAGAAAAGTTCCTTTCGAATAATAATATTTAGAACAGAATTCGAAAACTATATGTAAGTATTGTAACTGACAACGAATGATACGAAAGAATTCTTTCCGTCGAAATCAATAGTCAAGATTTTGCTTTAGGATGTTGACGAATGGCTCATTGATTATGCAGAAAGATTGAAAGGAGCGGTCGACAAAGGCCGTTATTTGGCAAGTACCGGTCGTATGGAGCTTGATGTTCACGATGCCTTAGGTAGTCTGGATGGGGTTGTTGATTTAGCAAATCAGGTACTCTTATTGCTTTTGCTTTTTTTCCTCAGTTGTATTTGATCACTATAACAGATAAATCATACAAAGAGCAAAAATTTGATTTCAAAATTTTGGTTCAGTTTAGGAAATTTTCTCAAAGTTTTGAGAATGAAACTTTTGTTATCAGTTTTAAAATTTCTTCATATATTGTTAAAAATTTGTTAAAATTCACGGTTTAAAGAAGTGATCTCAAAAGTGTGTGAGGCATAACTTTTGTTTTATTTAATTTTTACAATCAATTCAGGTAGAAATAGCATTAAAGGAAAACAAAACAAATTTATTACCTATACAAGATAAAGCGAAAAGTCTAGAAGAGGATATCAATGCAATATGCGACGTATTAGATCAGCTTTCATCTCGTGATTTATCAGAATCAACAATTGCAAATGTTAGTTAATTTGTTATAAATTTTGATGGCAACAAGAAGAGAATATATTTTTATTGAATTTCTAACAGTAATTTTTTAAATCATAGATTTTTAAAATTAGGAATTTTAACTTCCGAAAAACGCATATCCGAGTGAAGTAGTAGTCACATTATGAATGCTACAGTTCTGATCCTTTCAGTAGTATCGGAATGTTCTCGGTTTTCCTCAGAAATAGCATAGTGTTGTTATCCTAACAAATCATTTGTGTTAATTATCATTAATCTGAGATTCAAATTCCCATTTTAGCAAAAATGATTTTCATCTCTAATCGAGAGCTTTGATTAAAGTCGGAACTTTTGAAGAAACCAATAAAAAGATTTATAATTGAAGCAAATATTTCCAAAATAGTGACTATATCGTGAAGATATTGTTGCTGTATAGCTTTCAATAAATCTACATCACTGGCAAATGGTGCTTTGAACGATAGATATCCTCGGATGTCTCGAATATCGTATAATTAAGCAATCTTGGTGCTCATCTTTTGAAATTAGGATCTTGTTGGAATCAAACTTAAGTTTATCAAAAGATTTCCATAAAAATCCGCATTATATTAGTATTGTATTGCTGATATGTAAATTTATTTTTTCAGCTTAAAATTTCAAATAATTCTTTCAAATTTCCAGACCACTCAACGTGATTTGTTGGATCGACAGACGGAGCTAGATTATTTACAGCGGCGAAGTGATGATCTACACAGCTGTCTACCTGGAACATCCAGAAATCAGCCAAATACAACAATGGATAAAGTTCATGAAAAAATTCGTGATATGGAAGCAAAAATAAACACATCAATTAAAAAAAATACAGAAAATATAATGTTGCAAGCAGACAAATCATCAGAAAGAATTAAACCAGAGGAGCAAAAAGAGCCAGATATGATTTCGAATGAAAGTAGATCATCACCGGTACTTACACTTGAAGTACAGGTTAGAATTGTATTCATTCACCTTGCTATGCATCAAATAAAAATTTTAAGATTATAATTAAAAAATTTTTTCAATGGAACATCCAACCAAACTTTATCTATTTCAATTGTTCGTTTTTTAAATTGTTCAAAAAAATTTTGATCTAAATTTATCATATTTTTTCAAGTTTACTGTTGTATTTCTGCTCATGCTAAATTTCAGGAATCTGAAGAAGACCATTTACGGGCAGAACTGAAGAAGACAGAATCAAATAGCTCTGAAACTTTGGTAATGGCAATGAAAGTTAATGTCGTCGATGCATCTGAATCATTGTTATCTTTATACATCGAAATGGATGAAATTGAAAAGGAACTAAATCGAAGTGACCCATTGCCTTTCAAGGATTTAAATCAAAAAAAGGAGAAACTGGAGGTGGGTTGCATGAATTTATTTTCAACTCTTTTTCACTGTATAGCAGGTTGTGCTATGTGTTTGACCAGAACCATCATAAATCCTTTTTCGCTTCCTTTTTGAGTAATGAAAAATGCTTCATGATGGCCTTTTAGTCAAACATATAGCATGTCGGGAAAATTTTGGGGACTAGGCAATTGAATCGTGTGTGAACTTGTTGTGGTGTGTGAAGACTCAAACTTGGGTAATTAAATTATTTATTAAATGAATCAAATAACGCGACGATCACGTAACATTTATAAACAACGCATACTTAATATATTTAAATATAATTAGTGATTAAGCGAAGAATAGAACCAGTCGTTGATGTGTGTAGAATCCAAAAATGGCAAACGTAATATGATTGGCAGTTTATATAGTAGCAACTGTGCATTTTAGACGGAGTAAAGCCTTTATTAATTAGCTAAGTTACAAGAAAATAAAGCTCATAAGAAAGCGCAATCCTTTGTAGAGGCAAGTGTAGTTTAAAGAGCACAATAGATTACATGCAAGCA